>JAHWFP010261279.1:36708-56790 GCA_023313725.1 Lithobius niger
TGGAAGACACCATAAATTCGTGCATAAAATCGTGCATATATCCTTTCGCGATGTGCAGTCTGTTATATGATGGACAGAATGTCATTGGTGGAAGACACCATACATTCGTGCATAAATTCGTGCATGTATTCTTTCACGATGTGCAGTCTGTTATTATGATGGACAGAATGTCATTGGTGGAAGACACCATAAATTCGTGCATGGTAATTTCTCTGTACGGATCTGGAAAATCCACTTCGATCCCAGACGAGCAATTTCGAAGTTTTTTACCCCTAAGAAAGATCGTAGAACGAGTGAGTCTCTCATTCACATTACCACTAGCAAGTGCATTTTAGCAACATGCTTTGAAAAACGCCTCAAATCCAGCGCGTGTTTGCAAGACAACGTTCCATATATTACACCATCATTGTTTGTACGGTGCACTTGGTTCCCAGTAACTTGATTTTATGATACATACCTTGAGCGTCAACCCTGTTTTTGTGTCTTTTTTTTTGTTTGTTTGTTTGTAACTCATTTTTGGTACATATCCATTTGGCACTGTCGTGAGATTGTAATAAAGTAAAGTAAAGACTGAAGAACGGGAGAATGCGATTCGAGCAGAACCTCTCTTCTTCCTGCTCTTCCTTTGGGGCACAGTGGACTCGTTCCATCGCTTGAAACCAGGGGCGCCTTGAAAATTGACCTATGTAACTCAGGTCGAGTAGAAACCACCCTGTCCCGTGTACTAATCGCGTAGGTCGTGGGAGATGTCGCGTCATAATCCCCTGATCTGGCTTAATTTTATACGGTTGCCTGGATATATAGCATTCAAATTACGCTTCAGGCAGCAAACCATGCAGTCTAACAAACCATGCTAGCCGACCTTGGTTCCTGAGGGTAACTGGGGGGCCCCAGGGGGCTAACACTGCAAACGAATCGGCTATCTACCAATCAGAAACGAGATAGAAACAAGGGAGGCCGTTGCATTTATTTGCGTTAATTCACTGTGTCAGTACGTGGGTGAGTTTGTATTGCGTTTCGATTTTTATAATTCTACAAATAAGCTTATAAAAGCAGTGATTCAAACTTCAACGTTTCTTGACAGCAAGCCCGTCAATAAAGTCCTTGCGTTGTGTTCCAATTAATGCTGTCTTGCAGTTCATAGTTGTAGCGTGAATGAGAGTCGATGCGATGACGAATCGTTTTGGTGACGATTTTGAGTTAAAATTCGTGACGTGTGGAAGCAACCTGAGTTACTTTTGCTTGATCCAACGGGATTGATTTTCGAAGGCACCTCTGCGTGTCGAAAACGGGATTATCTAAAACTGTGGGTCTCGCGTTGTGTATGAGGCGAACCACTTTTGCCGCCATACGATGACATAGAACTATAGGTTACGTTCAGATTTTTTTTTAGTGAACCGTGAACAAAATGCTGCTGTTAACAATAACAAAATTGTGAAAATTGTTTTATTTTCTATAGTTAGTGGGATTGTTGATCGATTGATTACCTTACAAGACGATCAATTTTGGGTTGTATGTTGAAAATAGAAACACGTATCGAACAGCGAGTATTAAAGTGTCCGTGGCCTATCTTGAGTTCGCCCCAGAACGACACAGATAATCAATTGTATGTTTTTGGTAGCAGAGTGCCTTGTTGATATCCAAGATGGTTACAAAAACAATGGCGGTCGTCGACTAAAGCCGCCCCTTCCAGGAAGACGTAGCCGCTCGTAAATACCTGCAGGACTCAAGACAGGCCGCGGGCACTATAAGTCGGTTCTCTTCCTTTCGTTTGATAAGTCATTGTCCTGATTTGCAGTTCGCACATGTAACTAGATAGAAACTGCAACGATATTTTTCATGCTCTTTCAGTCAGTCGTGGATACTCCGTGTTTAATCTTAACCTTTATGAAGGTAACGAATATGTTTTCGACATTAATCGCTTAACGACTTCAATCTGGCTTCGATGATAAAGCAAAGCATTTTCTTCTATTGTTGAGCAATTAATGAAGACTCGGACAAATTTGCTATATCGTCAGAACTGAAATGTTCCAACCATCAAATGTGCAATTTTATGGGCGGGCCTGCGAACTCTATCGTTGAGCATTTCATGAAGACTCGAACAAATTTGCTATATCATCAGAACTGAAATGTTCAAACTATCAAATGTGTAATTTTATGGGCGGACCTGCAAACTCTTTCGTTGAGCATTTCATGAAGCTTCAGACAAATTTGCTATATCATCAGAACTGAAATGTTCCAACCATCAAATGTGCAATTTTATGGGCGGGCCTGCGAACTCTATCTTGAGCATTTCATGAAGACTCGGACAAATTTGCTATATCATCAGAACTGAAATGTTCAAACTATCAAATGTGTAATTTTATGGGCGGGCCTGCGAACTCTATCGTTGAGCATTTCATGAAGACTCGAACAAATTTGCTATATCATCAGAACTGACATTTTCAAGCTATCAAATGTGCAATTTTATGGGCGGGACTGCGAACTCCCAAACTCTTTGCCACGGAACCTTTCTGGTTCACGGGCCACTGCCTGGGAAACGAGGACGTAAAACGTATGAAACGCAAGCGAGTCTCTGTGGTTTACCTATAGTCACTTGTCTATAATTATTTTTAGAATTATATGCCAAACATACGAATGGTGCGAACATGCGTGGAGGCTGTAACCTTGTTTGCCGTCGTTCCTCTGCAACTTCACGATGTGCTTCCAACTGCATACCTGGGTAATGACGAATTCCATCCAAATATCAAACAACCTCTGTAAAGCGATTCCGTTTGGTGGTGCCAAATCCGATCAAGCACCACAAACTACAGATGCAACAAGGACACGATGTCCATCGTTCCGAAGTGCTTTAAAGTGGTAATGTAAACGTAATGTTTATTCAGTGTACTCCGACCGTGAGTTTGTGCAAAAATAAAAAAAAAAAAAGGAAAATGGAGGCGTTGTGCAGTATTCTCTGTTGGTACTTTAAACAAAGCTTACTCTATTGTTTTGGCTTTAGATTACTTTAGAGTATCCCTTGAAAATTTATATGAGTACCCTGAAAAAATTGGTAGAAAGACTGAAAGAAAAGCTGTGCCCCAACCTCCCAGTAAACTAAGTCTTGAACAGGTCCTGGTAAAGTAGTAGTGATCGAAATTAAATAAAGCTGTTCCTTGTTTCTGTATGTACACATTGTGGGAATGCAGGTACTAGCATCTCAGAAGAATAGTAAACTTTTCATGCCAACCTTAATTTCGCTTCCAAACTAAAATAATGAATTTCTTGCATATGCTAGCGAGTGCAGGAGGGTCCTCGTCTAGGGATGACAGAGAAATTGATGTGCTAAAATCATCCCGTTGGTCCAACTGACATGCTCATTGCTTGTCGTAGTTCGTTTGCTTCAGGGCACCAGCTCCTAACCCTAGGGTACCCGTGTGGTGGTGCCCGCTGCCATTTTAGATGAGATATGGATATTTTCGTTGGCAATAGAAAGAGAAAATTGTCGGCCCCAGCAGGATGGCTAAATTTTGTTTGTATTGCCTAAAACTAAAATATACTTTACCTGTACCCACCCTACCTCCCCTCTTGAGTCTCCACCATGACATATTGAGAGGAAAGAAATACATCCACTTTCGACTTACGGCTTTTATACAGGAGGAGTATGCGCATTCGTATTGGGGTTAGCGATCTGGCTGTGTTTAGACTTTTAATTCTGGGGAAAAGCATTCTAGAAACAAGTATGCTAAATTTACAGGTAATGTTTATTTTCATTTTAGGCAACAGAAACAAAATTCAGCCGGCCTTCCAGAGCCTACAATATTCTCTTTTTTTTCAATCCTTTTGTCGTTCGTGGGATTCGATCAGGATTTAACCTGGTAGCCGATTACTCGAATCTGTCTTATTTGTGGTATTCTCATTGCAGTCGGTTTTTGTCTCATAAAATACGGTTATGCGTTTCAAAATTTAGTTTGAATAGCATTTTGAATAAAGTGTTCGTCTCATCTGCGGTCAGATCTGTGGCAGTGCGCAGTCAAAGTTTGGAGGGGCTGCCCTTCGTTCGGGAATGTTAACCATTTTATGAAGTTTCTCCAATCAGAACTTCTGCAAACTCACTGCCGGAATAAACAAAGAATGAAATTCTGGGTGTGCACAATCAGAACTGTTGTGGGAGGTGCACTTCGCACGTGAAGGATAAACTTCCTTCGTCCTTCCCAATCAGAACTGTTGGAAACTCACTGCAGGAATGTACAATGCATCGTGTATTGAGTTTCATTATAGCCGGAGTTTCATTCTGACTATAATGAAACTCAATACACGATATGCTCGATGCGTTTAGTACCAAAACAGCTTTGATACACACGGGGAAAACGTCTTCTCTGCCCTCGATCATTCCTCTCTAGGAATGCTCCGGAAATGTAACGCAAATGAGGCGCACGTTATACTTATGCTAAAAAGAATTCGATTTTTTTGTTATACTGACTGCAAATGTGACGACGCCAACCACTCTGACTGCTGAGTTGTGCTTGCTCCTGTTGTTCGGGGCTCCTCGGAAGATTCGCAAGACTTGGAGACTTGGTTATTTTTCCTTCTGCTTGATGGCATGCTCCAAAAGTGGTCTGCTCCAAAAAGTCACTGACTTCGCACTTTATTAAAAAAATAAATAAAAAATAAAAAACAGGAAAAATTGGTCACTTTTCTGATTTCTGTCTTGCTTCTGCTTCGTAGTGCTTAAAGGGAGTAGGGAAAAGAAGGGTTGACGACGCATCTGGCTGCTACGATGGGTTCCAGACGATGAAGTCCATCAGTGTAGTTCGTCATGTCTATGAGGTAGTGGGCCAAGAAAACTAACTGGTTCTTCCATGAAGCTGTTCTGAGGATTTTTGGAACGGCGATGTTGTAGTGATAAGCCCGTGAAGTGGCGATGGCATGGCAAAGGAAAACAGGGCAAAGGAAACGTTCCAGCTCATCGTTAAGCAGCCTTGAAAGCGCAGGGATAGCGATGGTTTGATTAGATTCAGTGGTCTTTTGGGTTTTTCACTCTGAAAGTAGTCCTTGGAGTTAGATAGGCATGAAGAACAAACAATCTATTGGGTGCATAGAGAGAGCTTGTGTAGTGTAGTGTAGGCTTGAGGCAAGTGTGAGTAAAAATACTGTTTTGCGACTGAGAAGATAAAGACTGGAATTGAGGAGTGGTTCGCAAGCTGCTTTCATCCGGGATTCTAAAATGATGGAGAGGTCTCAGTCTTAGAAGAAACGTCTGGTTGTGGGTCTCTCAACTGCTAAGGATTTAACGAGAGTTGAAATCCGAAAATCTTCAAGAAAATGAGTTTTGCCACTTCAAGACGGAGTTTAGCGCAGAATGGTATACCAGTATCGTGGATCCTTTTAAGTCCTCGTCAAAAAGGTAGTGAAGCAAAAATTAGGAGCTCTAGCAGAGGGGGGATCGATACAATTAACTTTCCGTAGGTTGCACTAACAAAACCATTTTTTTTTTACCAGTGGCTGTCATAAATTCTGCAGCTTGCTTTGCTTGCGATTCTGACGGCTTGGATCTCAGGAATTCCTGCCTCTTTGAGGAGTCCGATGGTAGTATCCAGAGATGTAGATTCAGAGTGCTGGTGTTTGGGTGAAGCTGACTTCCCTTTCGTTGTGATAAAAGGTATGGGATTTCTGGTAGGCTCCTTGGATTGTCGATCAGAATTCGAGTAGTTGAGGAAACCATGCCGCTGATGCCAGTTTGAGGCTATTAGCAGGAAGAGGCGCTGGGTTGTTTCGATCTTCAGCAGGACCTGAGGCAGTAGCTTGAACCGAGGGAAGAGGTAACCAAATAATTTAGTCCAACAGTGTGCAAGAGCGTCTACTTCCCATGATAGCTCATCAGGGACTGAGCTGAAAAAGTGAAGAACTCTGGCATTGTGCCTCGTGGCGAATAAGTCGACTCTGTGGTGCCCCATGCGCTGAACAGTTATTTGCAAATGGTTGTTTTCAAGGTCCATTCTTCTGAATGAAGTCTGTGGCGCCTGGTGTGGGAATCCACGATAACGTTCCGACTGCCTGGAATATGTAGGGAAAGAATCTTTGTTTTCATTTGGATGCAAAGGTTGAAGATTTTGGAGGTTACGTTATGAAGTTTCCTTGACTTCGTTCCTCCTTCTTTCCGAAGATAGGCAACTGCTGTTGTGTTGTCGAGTTGTATAAGGACTGTTTTCCCTATTACAAGGTTTTGAAAGTGTCTGAGACCTTTGAGAACTGCTTTCAACTAGAGGATGTTTATATGCTCGTGATCTGTGCTTGTCCACAGGCTTGAAGCTTTGTGATGTGTAATATTATCTCCCCATCTTCCAGCGAGGCATCTGTCAACAGGTGAACATCTGGCTGTAGCTCGTGAAGAGTTACTGTCTGTGAGAGGGCTGTGACGCCTGACCACCATAGCAGAGTATCTTTCGGGAAGTCTTCGTTGAGGGGATGTGTAGTGTTTCCTGGTCGAAGGCTCATTCCCCAGATGTTGATGGGGTAGTGATGATGAAGGTGTGGTCATTCATTTTCCGAAAGGGACTAGGCTTGCCATCGAATCCATTTTTCCTATTAGGCAATTCAGATTTGTTAACGAGTAAGAGTCTCTTGTCAGGAAAGATCTGGTGGAATGTGTTGTTATGCCATTTATTCGTTTCAAGAAGGGCATCACAGGAAGAGAGGTTGAATAGAGCGCCTAAAAATTGGTAGGGATGAGACTTGACTTTTTGAGGTTTATCCCGAACCCCAGTTGGTCGAAAAGATTTGTTATGATGCTGAGATCGTTGAGGAGAAGATTTCAATTTTCTGCCTGTAGAAGCCAGTCGTCTAGGACTGTAGGTACTTGCAGGGATTTGATTTTGATGTAGGAAGGCTAGAATCGGTTTGAGAACAAGGGTGAAGATTCTTGGGAGAGCGTTTAAGCCTAAAGAAAGGCAGAGGAATTCGTAGACTTTCTCGTGGTACATGAAACGAAAAAGGTGACTAACCGATGCATGGAGAGGGACGTGGAGATATGCATTTTCTAAGTCTATGGACACTGCCCAGTCACTTAGTTTTAGAGATTGTCGATGGAGTTGCATGTTTCCATTTTGATATGATAGTTGTCCATTTTCTTGTTGAGGGATTTTAAAAATGAGCCGTTATCCAGCTGATTTCTTTGGTTGCAGAAAAATTAACTGTAGAAACCTGGACGTAAGGGGTCTTTGATATCTGCGATTGATTCTTCGGAAAGGAGTTTTTGAACCTCGAGGGAAAGGCGGTCAGTGACTTGTGAGCTAAATCTCATGGAGGTGGAGTTACCAAGGTTAATTTGGTGTTGAACGTTAGGCAAAATTCGTGTTCATAATTGAAAGAATTTGGGGGTTATTGGGGTGATTTTCTGCCAGGCAGGGAAGAAATGATGTAGACGACCTCCTACGGGGAAACTGTGCTACATGTCATTGGTTGTTACGTGTTTTGTTTCTGTGCGTGCAGGGTCAGCTTGCAGGGTCAGGAGTGGAGCTTTGGGTGTTGTTGTCCCGCTTTGGAAGGATCACCCACGAAAGGACTGCTCATGAGAATTGCGATTTGAGTATGATTCCTCAGGATTCCAATTGTTGCCTTGTCGGTTCCAGTTGTCTTTGTTGCCTTGTCTCTGAAACGGCTTCTGTTGTTTGTTGAAAGGCCTTGACTGTTTTGACTTGACTTCCTTGGGCTCACGGGATATATGCAAGTGTGGGTCCAATTTAGGAATTAGGCCTCTGAAGAGCGTATCTGCTTCACGAATGGGTTGATTCCGTAATTCGTACTTAGTTGAGTCATTAAAGTTTGTTGTTGAGTTTAGGGCTATGTCACACGACAGAATAGTTGAGTTTTGTCAGCCAGATCGTAAAGTGAAACGTCATGAAGCAGGCTTTCTCGAAGACGTCAGCAGTCAGGAATGCAAGTCGCTTGGCTTTGAGATGATGGGATTCAGTGGCGAGTTTCTCACAAAGGGCGTTCGCTGCAGTGTTAAGAACGTCTGCTTGGGAGACAGGTCGTCGACCAAGAGTAAAATATTGTCATTGGCTTTTAAGACGACATATGGAACTTCGATATATTTTGGAATTTGTAGAGTGGTGCCAAAGTTCATCTTCGCTTCAGCTGTCAAAAACTTGGATTGAGTGTAGGTGCCAGAGTTCTTGGGATTTGCTGAACCCTTGCCAAGGGTTTAAAGAACCGAGTTTTTCTGCCGGGTCTTGGCGGAGGGGGTCTATATACAGTTCTAAGGGTTCACCTTTGCCGAGGAGGAGGCTGCCGTTTCGTAAGAGAGTGAAGAATTGAATTGAAATAATTCTTAAAGGATGGCGCTAAGCTTGCATCATGGCGGTGCAGATTGTGTTTTTGTTTCCTTTCGTTGCTGCACTGAAGGTCTTTCTGGAGAGAGCAACTTTCAGTGTGAGAAGATGCCAACTCGGGTTTTCTTTTGGTGTGGCTTTCGTTGGAGCGGTGAAAATGGCGTCTTTTGGATCTGGAACGAAAGGAGCTTTCAGGTCGATCCTCGTTATGTGAAGAGAACAAGGAGATTGCGATCGGCGGAGGGTGTGCAGATTTGAGGACCAAGAACGGGTTTTGGCAGCCAGATATGAAGTGGATTGTCGCTTTTCAGAAATGAAAAGAGATGGACTTCGACCTCTTGGGGAGCGAGATGAAAGACGATGCATTGAAGACAACAACAGGGTCAGCAGCTGATGGGTCAGCCGAAGGAGGAGCTTTCGGGTGGCCTTGACTTTAACCATTGTTGGAGAAGTCTTGCTTTCGGTCGGGAAAAGATGGCATGTGATGTTAACAGCTCGACAGCTAGAGAAATAAAGATGGCCACTTACGGCCTTTAAAGGAGGAGTACACGCATGGGAACTGGGGTCAGCGAACTGGCTGTGTTTAGACTCTTAACTCTAGGGAAAAGCATTCTAGAAACAAGAATACTAAATTTACAGGTAATGCTTATTTTCGTCTGCAATAGAAAAATTGTTTAATAGTCGCCCGATGATAAGAAAATGCTACGACATGTATCACTTTGACTGAACTATGTGTACATTCCCTTGATTGACACCTATTTTGCGAACTAAGCATTTATGTTGCTGTGGGGTAACTAAGGAGATAACAAAGGGAGTAACTAATTGCTTAAAGTAATAATTGTATTTTTATTTGCAGCTCAGGGAGATGGTGAACAACATCTACATCGTTGGGTATTCGGTATCGTTAGTAGCCCTCAGCCTATCTATGGTAATATTCTTTATGTTCAGGTTAGTATGTTACGTTTCAAAGTTAATACCTGTCATAAAATAACGATTTTTTGAAATAGCGAACTACCTTAAATAATCTTATAACGCTACCATGTTTTCATTTTGGTATAAAGCAATGAAAAATTATCCCATGATATTTTAGGTTCTTTTCGCTCAGTATTGACGCAGACGTGCTTACCTCAAACTACTTCTGTAAAGTTCATCATAGTTAGTGTGAATCATGCTTAAAGTTGTTTTTCTCATTTAAAGCAGGCTCATTCTACTGTAATATTTTGGTAGAGCTAAGAAACGACTTAACTTTGCACTAAGCAGTGAATGGATGTACATTCTGCGAGTGTTTTGCTCAGAAGGAGTGGATTGCAAATGGATTGCGAGATTAGTGAATTGCGAGTGAATTTCTGAGCCACTCTTGCTCATAAAGAGCGGCTCTCCAATTTGATTTTGATCAATCCGATTTGATTGCTCCTGCTTCTAGGAAAAATCGTGGCCACATTTTTCGTTTGAGGTTATGACACACAACCAAAGAAGAAAATAAGTCGTTTATTTGCCATAATTATGATACGTTTGATGATTTTTGATTAGATCAAAACAACACTGTTTTGCTGGAAAAGGACTAAACTGGTTGTTTACTTCACACTGAGCATAGCTTCTGTGCCTAATTCCAGTTCAGACCACGACAACTAAGGAACGACAGAGATAGTTAACAAAATCGAACAGCAGGACTGAAAATTCCCTTTGTCCCACTGACATCAGTGACCGCCTAGCAGGCAGCAACCGGCAATGGTGGACTAAATGATATCACTAGAATGCTTATGCTAGCTCACTAGGATCCATCCATAACTGTTGCTGTAATAATATTCATAAAGACAAACTGTGTCTGTTGCTGCCATTTAGCTTTTTTCTTATCGAAGTCCCTAGCAGATTGTCTAGGTATTTGTTGGTCAACGGATGACATTAGCCCAACTACGAAAAATGACTTGCTATAAGTTGCTCTGTTTAAGCTGACCAACTTGTGGGTCATCATACTTTGTTACACCAGTCAATGCCACTCATTGAAATTGTTGTAGTCTGAGTAGGTCATTTCCAGCACACGAAACTCTCAGATCTAGATACCCCTAGTGCCATTGGAAGCTGCATGTTACACTGCTGCTTTTCTTGTAGCTGGTCGATGGTCGTACGGCCATTTCTTGTATGCGACTAAAACAGAAATGCACCCCAATTTCTTTGTAACAATACAGTAATTCGTGTGAAGCAGCAAGTTTGTTGCTAAAGGATGACCAGAGGCAATACCACACGTCGAAAATAGTGAAGCTGGGAGAGCACAAAATTAGACTGAACCAAGGTAAAAGTTGGGAAATTTTAGGATTAAATTAGGTTGGATTGGGTTTAGGAAAAGGCTTACTTTAGGTTTGGGAAAGAAGACTTAAGAGCAAAGGAACCCTAATTTGGAGGACCCTGCAAGGGAGAGCAGCCGCCAAACGGCTGGCCCGGAAGCTAATTGAGTTTTCTTGCTTGGACCGTGTCTTTTACACGTTTTGGTTACCCCTGACAACTGCGTAATAACAAAGTATTATGGGCAATGGAAAGTTCGAGAATCTTCTAGAAGGTTCCAAAGGCTGGAACTGGAAATGAATTAACAACACATATATATGCCCACCTACGGTAGATTATACAGAGACTTAAGTTTAGCCATTGGCCCTAGCAAACATGCAAGTACACAAGATTAGCAATACCACAACAGCCTAGTGTAATATCGATTATTTTTCAAATATTTTTTTTTAAATATAAGTCCCATTCCAAACTAAAAAAAAAATAATAATACACCATGTGCTGGTGTGGAAGTGTTTTTATCAGCTTGGGAATAGAACGATTGATTGAGAAAACTGACATACGCTTAAAGTAGGATCGAATGGCATTTGAAACAAGAATACCATGTTCCATTAAAAACAAGATGAAGGGACCAAGGTGAAACAAATTATGTGATAATTCCATATGTGGTCAGTGATCAGTGGTGTTACCATTTCCATTTATTTTCCCAGCTTAGCTGCGTTTGGATCCCACATGCTTTTGTGAGAAACTGCTTAATTCTGTACCTTGTGTACTGTAATTAATTCCGTGCTATTCTTAGTTTAAAGTTTAGTGTATGTCAGTGTCAATGTCAGTGTCAGAGTGTGAATTTTATTTAAGTTGCGTGAGTACATCATCAATAGTGCACCGGTGTCAATCTAGAGCTCCTAAGGTTGTAAAATTGGCTGATAAAATGGTTCTGAAGTAATATTTGTTTTAAAGTGACAACCCACAAACTTCGAACATTTTTTTTTTTACCGTAACCTCAATTCTAAGAAAAATTTTCCCTTTTTTCCTTCCTCCCGCTCCCTCCTTTAAAACAAACAAAATATTGTTCCACTAGTAAAGTGACATTTTCCCTATAGTGAAAAAGTGAAAACAAACTCATTCCCATGAGATCCCATCCAATGTTTGTAATAAAGTTTACAAGTCATGACGAATTCCGTAAATTCCAGAAATTAAAGGCAACCAGCAATTGGTCCCATTTACATCAACAGACTTCAGTCAGAGATTATTATTTTAAACATTTGAGTTAAAAAAAGCTACTTGAGAATTTGCAGAAAATTGTTCTCAGAAAAATTTAATTGGCTTTGTTATGCTTTTCTATTCCCGCTTTTGGAAAGTGAAGCGTTGCTTAAAGATATTAAATGCGTATAAAACCTTAACGTAAACAATGGATGTTCATCCAATATGAACAATGTTTAGTGAATTTCAATGATTATTAATAAGGTTTTAATTACGTTATGTAGATTTTGCCGGCCAAAATGTCTCATCCTGACTTGTTTTAGTTTGCACTGAAAGCACAAGGAGCGACTGAACACATAGTTTTCATTCGTTGAGCAATCCGTCACAAATAACAATTCCAGCGAATTTTTAAAATTACCATCTACTCGAGTGTTTGAGTTCTGATAGCGTCAGAACTTTGGAAAATGCACTTGTAAACCGTTGGTTGATACAGTTGAAACTACTGTCCTAGTTTCTGCAGATCTCCATTATGACTTTATCCAAGAATTGTTTTCCATTGTCAGATATTAGAAAGTGAGGTAACCCATATCTAGAGAAATGTTCGGTTAACCTAGCAGTTTATTATCAGTGTTTGAGCGGATCGAACTATTAACTTTAAGAAAAATATATAATATTTTATACGAACTTGTTCTGATTTAGATTCGTTTTAGTTCCATGTAAGTTTCTGATATGTATAGGTATAAGGCAATAAGAGGAAACAGTATGAAATATAAATCAACTAGCATCATACCCGGCTTCGCCTGGGGATTTGTTTGACCCGTGGTTGTTTCCCAGTATTTGCTCGGTGTTGCCTGATCGTTCACTGCAATAGTAAATTTTTCTTTGTGTAACACCCCCCCCCCCTTTCCGTCAATCAAATAGTGGCTCTAACATAAGCACTGCCCCACGAACGGGCATTCTCTGTTCAGGCCTCTCCCCACTCCCAGTAGCGTGCGTGCGTGCGTGGGACTGTTTAAATTAACAGCACCGAATTTTCTTTCTTTAAGAACAATACCTACCTGTTTTAAGTCAGTCAGTTAATATCACATGTAATATTACATTGGAGTTTAAGAGAAACTGCTTAACTCTGTACCATGTGTATTGTTAATTCCATGCTTTTCTTAGTTTAATGCAAATATGGTAAAAACCAATGAAGGTAGGGAAACATAAGTATGGGTAATCAAAATTTTTATCGTGTCTCATTAGGGTTAAAACCGTCTCACGTTCCATTACGTTAGTCCTTTTGTCTCTTTGAGAACTCTATAAAGAGCCTAAAAATGTGAATGTGTAGGCTATGCATTGTCAATGACAGTGTCAGAATGTGAATTTGATTTAAGTTGCGCGAGTACATCACCAATTGTAAACCAATGTCAATCTACAGCTTCTAAAGGTTGTAACATTGGCTGATAAAAATGAATCCGAAGTAATATTTGTTTTAAAATTACAACCCACAAACTTTGAATAAATTTCTTTACCATAACCTCCATTTTAAGAACAATTTTTCAATTTTTTTCCTTCCTTTATGAAGATGATTTCCGATAATTTTGTTGGGGAGATTCGAAAAATTACAAGACGTTGGTAAGGAGGCAGCAAAATAAAACATGAAACAAATGGAGCAAGGAGTCTTGTCCACTGGTTGCATTATAGAATTACCAGAGTACCAAACTGCTGCTCACTCTTTTCTGTTCTGTACCTCTTGTAAATTAGATTGCAGAACTGCTATCGTGTCTTTTTTAATTGTTTCTGATATAGCCAGTGATGTTAAAGTACTCTTTGTTTTTTTCCCAGATCCCTACGATGTACACGGATATCTATTCACAAAAATCTTTTTTTATCGTTTATAATTAATAATGGAGCTTGGATTGTGTGGTACACTGTCGTTTTGAAAGATTCAACGATTCTAACAGAAAATTGGGTAAGTCGCATGAAATTAGATGGTTACTTACACTCATTGGTTACATGCATATGTACAATTTATTTTAAACTTTTTCCACTTTTGGAAGTTTTGAGACCAAGCTAAAGAAAAGAAGATGAAATTCCTCTCTTAAAACGCTGTACATTTTAAACCCATTATCACGTTCTGATTTAGCAGCTAATACACGTATCATTGATGCATTCGTCAAGGGGACTGCCGACGATTTACAATTACTAGCTTTCTACACGTCGATCAATATTAGAAAAAAAAACTATTGAAAGCAAGGTTTAGTAATATTATTTGCCCCTACATGGCTTTGCGATATACTATTGAGTCCAAGAGTAATTTAAACCTTTTCTTTTTATTTTTCTGGTACTGTATTTTTGTCGTTAGGGATTGAACATCATTAAAAAACTATGCGTCCATATTTATCGGGCTATCCTACATATATTCTCAACATGTGTGCGTGAAATTCGAAAATTTGATATTTTGAACAAAGCAGAAAACATTAAAAAGGGGCCTTGTGAGAAAGTAAGATACTTTAAACTGAGGACGAAAGAAATCACAAATGCCTCGAGTTTCATGATCTTTCACGATCCCAATCTTTAACGGTATACCTTGTGACTGACTGTTCATTTGAACATTTTTTTTAAAAACTTGCATAAAATACGGAACGTAACGATTTCCATTTGTTCTCAGTTGAGAAGACCTCAACATATAGCATGTATCGAAACATTTTAAAAGATTTCCATATACATGTCTTTTCAACGTTATAAAACGATTTTTAGTAAACGAATCTTAATGGAGAAAGAAAGATCATTCTGATGCCAATCCTATCAGAGATGATAAACATACATGGCAATACATACGAGATATAAATAAACGTAAATGGGCCAATTTTCTGGATAGTAAACACAAGTTACCAGTGAAAATATCGAGAAAATCGCCTTGCTATCGGTAATTCAGAAACAACTAACTTCACTTGTTTTTGGAGGCCGCAAAGTTGGCTACTTTTTAATTTAATAATAATAAATATCTTTATTTCCATAATTTGAAAAATGGAATGCAGGAAGGGACCATAAGGATCGGCCAACACCTGTCAGCTTTTAAAAGTATAAATATTCATACATTAGTTGAAAAGAGCAAAAGATATACCATGCAATCAATTATATGAGTAAGATCTGCACAATTGCAATTTACATATTAGAAATATTTTAAAAATTTTGCAAGAGCGGTCCTTTTGAGACATTGTTTAAAAATTTGCAAATTTGCGGAATCAACCACCTCCAATGATGAGTTGTTCCAGGGGGGTACATCACACGATTTGAGAAAAAGTATTTTCTAAAGTATTGAGGGTTCTGTTTTTTAATGTGTGCGTGGATGGTGGGACAGGTTCAACCAACTGTCCTTTAGTTTATCCTGTATTACTCCTAAAATAATCATATTTGCTACAAGTTTTCTTTTTCTTTTAATTTTAATACTACTCAGCACAACAGATAAAACAAACGTTGAACAGAAGGTTGTAAAACACAAGCTTATGGATGGACAAAGGGTTAACAATGTTGGCTTGATTATTGAATTTGGACTAATTGGTTAAGAGCTGTGGCTTTACTGGCTTGCCCACGACTCTCCTACCACCACATTGCTTAGAGTATTTGCTGGCACAGACTTCTGTTTGTTACACAATACTTGAACTTGAAATTGATGATTGTCACTGAAATAAGTCACCCTGATGCTCACTCATTCTGCATTGTCTCGCTTTCTTCGAGGACATTCATGTTGCAGCTCTTACATAAAAACATTTGGTCATTTTTTTATTTAATTTTTTCAGGTTGAGTGCCAGATTCTCCACGTTTTTCTTCAATATTTTCTTGTCTGCAATTATTTCTGGATGTTTTGCGAAGGACTTTATCTTCACACTCTCCTGGTTGTGACGTTTGTTAATGAAGAAAAAATTATGAAGTGGTTTTATATCATAGGATGGGGTACGTATCTACGTCAGAATTACACAGAAGTGTTTTTTTTCTAAATTTTAGTTAAGTTCACCCGAATTGTGAACCGCATGATTATCTTAATTGTCATTTAACCGTAATTACTGCATCTAACCTCGGCTGTCAGTCCTAAGTGGAGGTTTGGAGGACAAAAATAAAAAAATAAAAGTCATAACTTTGTACTGGAATAAATGGTTTAAATACATGGTAATGTTAAATACTTCAATTAAACAACTTCAATACCTTGTTTGCTATAAACAGGAGTACATGAGGAAGAAGGAGTGAAGAATCTAATTAATCTGCATTTATCAGTTGACTAAATTAATAGCTTCACTCGTCCCCTTAATTTTCAGCTAATGTATTGATAAAAAAAATTCTGCAGTTGTGTAGATTAGATCCAGCATACAAGCTTCATGTCGTGAAACTATTAACTGACTGACCCTGTCATAAATTACGGCTTCTTAAAATCCCGTATGAGGGATTTGTAGTACATACATTCGGGAAGTTTAACACTTTGTAATCAAGGACTGACACTGTGGATTAACTTAATTCAGGCGATTAATGCAATTCAGTAGCTTTTATGCATTCATGTGCACCTACTTTAGGTGGAGATAGTGGTAGTTTGGAATGTGAACGTGTAACGTTGGTTTGCTCTGCTAATAAAGGAATCCTATGCAAACTATAGATCGATAGATACGTGATAGATAGATAGATAGATAGATAGATACGTGTATTACACTCCAAAGCATTTCATAGGCTACATTAGCAACGAAATTAAAAGAGTGGAAATCTGTGTCGCAGAGTAAACTCGTATGTAACCCAGAATCATAAGGAAAGTCAATAGGTAGCAACAAGTTCTGCATGAAATTTGTGACAGCATCACGGAAAAATTTTGCTCCGAATGATTTGGAATTTTGGACATAGTCGCAGCCATGCACAGACCAGGTTTATCACGAGAAAAAAAATTGCGATCTAGTATATATGATTGAGGAACAATCACCAAAAATCTGTGCCATGAAAAGCCAGTGGGAATCGCGTAGCTCCACGATTGGAACGGAATCATTGGAGCCCTCTCTGAACCGAATATGGAAACACCGCCACGGCCTACAAGAGGGAATGATTGCAGACCATATCATCCGAATGTCCAGAGTAGGTTTACCATGCCAAAAAATCGAAATCGGTCATGTTGTTGAGAAATAATCACCACTAAACTGTGCCATGTTACTTCAATAGGAAAAAATCAATTGGCACTCTCTCCGAACCAAAGACAGAAGCACCGCCACGGCCTACCAGCCAAACGGAACGGAACTCCAATTTCGTATTCGGTTTTACAAGTTATAAAAAAAAGGAAATCAACCACCATGAATTACCAAGTATCTCTATTGCTCCAATCTGGACCACAACCACGTGTCTATTCGTTTCGATCCAGACTGCACCAACACGTTTATAATTAAAGCCCAGTGCACGTCAATAGTTTCACTCTCTAGGGCGTCATCACCTAAGTGGCTGACGTGACATACATCCTTACTGGCCTTATTAGAATGAAGAGAGCGGAGCACTGCTATTAAAGGACTCCAATGCAAGCTTTGTGACAGCATGACGGAAAAACTGTTGCTGCAAATTTTTTGAATTTTGGACATAGCCGCGGCCATGCACCTACAGGGTTTACCACGAGATATAAACCGAGATCGGATAGGTGGTTGAGGAACAATCACCCAAAAAACTATGGCAATAGGTGAGTGGGAATCGCGGAATTCCAGTATTTGAGTGGAATCGCTGGCGTCCTCTCTGAATCGAAGACGGAAACACCACTAAGGCAGACAAGATGAATGATTACAGACATTACTAGACCATGTAAAATAGCGGAGGTCGGTTATGCCGTTGAAGAAAAATACCCAAAAAACACTGCCATGTTAAGCCAATGGGAAAATTAACCGGCGCCCTCTCTGAACTGAACACTGCCACGGTCTAAAAAATAGAATGGTTACAGGCTCTATTCGGTTTTACATAATTTATTGACAGGATATCAATCCCCACAAACGACCACGTATCTCTCTCTATTCGCTCAATTCGCACAACCATGTATCTCTTCGTTCCAATCCAGACTGTACCAACACGTTCAGAATTGATGACCAGCATCCATTCAGTGGTATAGGCCCCATGGAAATCAGCCCCCATAAAGTACCACGTATCTCTAATCGCCCAATCTGGACTCATGACCATGCATCTCTATTCGTTTCAAACCCCACTGCAGCAGTATGTTCAGAATTGAATTCCAATGCACCATTCAATGGTTCGCCCTGCATGGCAGTTTCCATAGCGGTTTTTTTTTTATTAACTGTTAATGCATAATAAATTCAATCGGTTCGCTTTATGTCAGCCACGTAGTTCATAAAAAAAATTGAACAACTAAAAATGGGATGCCAGTACAGTGCATAGTTGATGATGTCGTAGTATAACGGGCTAAGTTTAAAGGAAGTGGCCACTGTTATCTATCATACACTGACACAGCGCCATACCATTCTTCAACAGTCCTTGTTCTTAACTGGAACTCTATAAGCTCGATCGGTTTAACGAACGGCCAAAAGATTGACTCCTTACTGTTGATTATACGTAAAAAGTGAGGGAAAAAAATAAATATCAAAATAAATAGAAACTTTATGTACTCCGTAGGAGCTTTATATACTGCTGATAATGCCTTTTTAAAAGTGAGTTTTAAAACTATTATGTACAGAGTTTAGAAAAGTTGCAGCAAAGCCAGACAGTTTTGTTTTGCATGAAAGTTTGAAGGATAATTTCCAAAATTTCGGATTATTTCAAATTTATGTGTTGGAAATATTCTTCTAGGTCCTGCTGGGATCATACAGGACAACTTTTAATGGACTAAACTGTCTGAGTGGATGCCACTGTAAGTTACGAGGACTAGAAGGACCAAACAGGCGGTTGAGGTGCCAGAAGAATGGGAAAGAAACAAATGAATGGAAAGGCCCTAAGACACAATGGTTATTTGGCCTATTCTGAAACAAATTTAGTCAAAATTTAGGCCAACAATACACGACAGCACAAGAGCTGTGAACAAACAACCAGGAGGAAAAAAACGTAGGGAGATGAGGCGAAAGGGGCAAAAGTAGGTTTTGAATGAATGAATGAAAGAATGAATAGGACTTTATTTTCAGCTTTCAACTGAAAAAAATGTAGACAAGAAGAAGGTGCGAGGTCTTCTGAGCCAGATAGAAACAATAAAAAACAGAAAACCATTAATGTAAAATGAGAACATGAACATTACATCATCATCACTTAAAATCGTGTTGCTTGTGTGAGCATTTTGTTCGAAAATCGTGTTGCTTGTGTGAGCATTTCTTCGATCACCTATTCCTCAGGAAATATAGGGGCTAAAATTGTAAATAATGTGTCGAAATGAAGGAAAATACCCCGATTGAAGTGTAGGACTATTTTCGTCGTCCATCGAGGGGCCTAAATGCTCCAAATTACCGAAAAAGTGTCCTTTGCAACAATCACTAAACAATCGCGCAACAACACACAACACTACATGACGTCATCGATTATTGACAACATCATTAAAATCGTGTTGCTTGTGTGAGTATTTGTACGATCATCTATTCCTCCGGAAATACAGGAGCTAAAAATGTAACTAAGGTGTCGAAACGAAGGAAAATACCATGATTGAAGTGTAGGACTATTTTCGTCTTCCATCGGGGGTCCTACTAAATGCTCCATATTAACGAAAATACTTCTTTGCAGCAATCACCAAATAATCGCGCAACAATACGCAACAATACATGATGTCATCGATTGTTGACCAATTTCTTTTTCGTGGAAATGTAAAAAATATAACTTGGAAAAAATAGTAATCAAAATAAATAAAATAAAAAACACAGTAAATCATAAAAATAAACCTAGAAAAAGAAAAAAAGAAAAAAAAAGACTTCATCATCACTTTTGTAAAAAAAAGTTCTTTAAAACTTTCATCACTTCTGTAAAAAAAAAAAAACACACACTAGCGACAGTTCTTATATTTTTTTTAGATTTGACAGTTCTAATACTTTGCCGGGTAAGGGAAGGCTGGGGGTAATACTAATTGGCTGTTAAACAGGACGGAAAAGCAAATGGCTCAAGATGGGTTAAATAAATACAGATGCAAACCTATTTACGTTGCCTTTTGGATTTATATGTCAGACTGCCCGAGCGGGGAATGCAACACACTACCTTTGAAATTAAAGGCTGAGGTCCTACCGTTGAGTCGTTCAAATCAAAGGCTGAGGTCCTACCGCTGAGTTGTTCAAATCAAAGGCCGAGGTCCTACCGCTGAGTCGTTCAAATCAAA
>JAHWFP010261279.1:56800-70669 GCA_023313725.1 Lithobius niger
CTGAGGTCCTACCGCTGAGTCGTTCAAATCAAAGGCTGAGGTCCTACTGCTGAGTCGTTCAAATCAAAGGCCGAGGTCATGCCGCTGGCCGTGTTAGTATGGCTCAACGGTAGGACCATGGCCTTTGATTTTAAAGGTCGTGGGTTCGATTCCCCGCTCGGACAGTCTGACGTATAAGTCCAAAAGGCAACGTAAATAAGTTGCATCTGTGTTTATTTAACTAATTGTCTGTGATTGTTAATATTTTATTTGCGTTGTCATTATCCTTTTACACCTAGTAAACTACGCCAACATTTTTTGACTTTTACTGAAAAAAAAATTAAGCCACTACAAGTTAATTAAATGGTTCTGAGGAGCGCACGCAGAGGATGTTTCTTAGCGCATGAAACGTTTTTTATGCCATAGCCTAAAAAAATAATCCGATCACGCATCAGCACTTTTACCAAACAATTGCTGGAGCCGATGACCATATCTGCCCTTTGCTCCATTTACATGATCACCTCAAAAACGAATCTAAGAGCCATTCATAGGCTTTTCACGACTAAATTGGATTTAAATTAAGAACCACTTTAATCACATGTGCAACAATTGCACGCTGAACCTAGCTAAAACTAGCATTAAAGCAAAGATATTGTACTCCATAACAAAATGTAAGTTAGGCCTAACAAAGTTTTTTTTGTATGGTTAAAAAAAAAAGCCATCTCCCCATCTGAAAAACCTCGAATAAAAAGTACAAAAAAAAAACCCACCAGCTTGTGTCAATTTTTTTTAACACTACTACTCCCGAGAATCAATTAATTAATTTTTATCGGCCTTAGTTAAAAAAAAACATGTTGCCTTTTGCTGCGTGAAAATCCCAAGTCCTTTCTGGTAATCGTAGTTCTGCAGAAGGATAAGGCCTTTTAAAAATTTTATTTGCGAAACTGGTCGGAACTGGTAGGGTTAAAACACGATCATATGTTTCCACCCTACAATTCGCCTAGAACCGCGCGAACATGTCGCCACCAAGTTGGTGTTGCAAGTTCGTTGTTGTTTCATTGTTGTTGTTGTTGCATGAAGGCGGCAGGCGTAAGCATGTGTCTTTATCGATGGAGCAAATGTTTTAGGGCGCATTTACGCAGCTAGAGATCAATCGCGGTGGCAAAGGTGTCGTTGCCGTGGTAACAGTACTGCCTGGATTACCTAAATCCGACATCGTTTGAGTAAATACTTAGTCTCATAATCCGTGCCAATAATATAAAGAATTCCTCATGACGAAACAATTTTTCCAGACGCTTCTGAACTCACGTTATTGGCTGTTTTCGTTGCGAGGCGGGAGACATAAAACCGCCGCCATGTTGGAATTTCAGGTGATTTCTAGATTCTAGCTGCGAGAATGCAAAAGCGAGTCGTTGCTAAACGTGCCCTTATAGACTACAACGAGCAGCTGGATAAAATACTTGTATAGGGCAGTGACATAACGTAGTATTATTGTATATAACTCTATGGTGGAGCCGGTAACTGGATTAGCTGCAAGGGGCACTGGAGGGAAAAAAGAAGGGCGTCTTACTGAATCCAATGCTATTAGACTGGATTTCTTATGCCTATAACGCGCGATTTTTGTTGCTGGAGAAAACAACGTTTTTTAAGCCTAAGAAATCCGCTCTCAAAGCACTGTCTTGACTAGAAATGCCGTTGTTTTCCCTTACATTTTAGTCTAGTGTCCCTTGTAGTTATGCCCTCCAGATGCTATCTCATAGGCAATATGACGTCACATGACGCTGCCCTATACTACAAAAACTTGCAGTATAATTGGGCAGTCGGGCGTTAGAGACCATTCATTATTTATTAACGGGGTGGGCTGGCGAAAATGAGGGGGGGGTCATAAAATTTGTATAGAGAAAGGGAGAGGGAGAGCTAAAAAAAATTTTTAAGGCGCTATCAGGAGGCAGGTGGGGTCAGGTTAAATATGCGAGAGAGTAAGTGCACAGCAAGTTGTAGAATGTTAATGTAATAAATTTATTTGGCTCAGCACATCCCACAAAGTATTAAAGTAGGCCTACTACGTTTCGTACACTCATTTCATGAAAATAAAAAATTGCAATACAATTTTTTTTTTGGGGGGGGGGATTCACTAACGCCAAATGGGGGGGGGGGGTCATGAATTTGTTTTAACCTGACGACGACAATCCACCAGCCCACCCCCGTTGATAAATAATGAACGGTCCCTTACGTCTCCACCATGGAAAAAATATTACCAGAGATTATTGGTTTTGTGTTACTGACTGGTTAGATAGCTTACTGTTGGCCTGGAAGTCAAGTTAATTTCCAAAGTCTTAAAGAAGCTGATTGAGAATATTCCAAAAAACCTTACAAACTGAAAGTTGCTGAGGGCATTGGAAACATTAATACTGCATACCATTGGGAGTTGGGGAGTGGACGGTCCTTGAATTAGTGAGCATATGAGGACTGCGGATTTTTAAAGTGTTGTTCGATATTGGTAGCATTGTGTGTATGGCATATCCTGTGTTTTCTCAGGTGGTCGGGTTAGTCGATGAAGAAGAAATGACGTGCTGTTATGGCATACATCTGCCGTGCGAACTAATCCTTACTAACTATTAGGGCCCCCGCGCACTTAGTGGCCAAGTCACTGCAGCCAACGAGAATGCTTACGGTATAGGTAGCAACGCACACTTGGTCGCGGCGGACAGACAGTCGCGGCAGCCACTGGGATCATGAGAGCGTGTTGGCGACCACAGGGCGACCATACTTGCTCCGTGTTCATTTTTCATCACGTTATCGAAAATTATCAGTAGTAATATCACGAGAGCGTAGTTTAATTTTTTTCAATGATTTTTTTTTCAATCACACAAGCCCTCGGTATTTTTTCAGCTTCGGAATGCAACTCGTGATGAGAAAATTTATCGATACTTAAACTACGTTCGAGTTGTATTTGAAACGAGAATACACCGTCTCCTAGTTTAAACATCACTTCAACTTGCATAATACGGCAGTGGCTTCTTGCTTGAATTCACAATTCCTGTGTGCACGAAATGGTGAAAGTGTACAAATTGTTGCCACATGCACTTAACTGGTTCGTTTAGTGTTTATAGGATTGGTATTTTCTACCGCCACCTTCATAAATATTAACGCAGTTTTCTTCCTGTAGCGATCAGTCACATATTTACCGAAACCGAAAGTAACTCGCCGTGATAATACGAAGTAGCTTGTCAGAGCGCTTCAACCAACGTAAATATGTATTTTATTTTTAATGAAAATGTTGTTTCTTAGATTTGAAATAAAATATGCTCCGTAACAGTACTAAGTTTTACGATAATTATTAATTTATTTTGTACTATTTCCGGTTAATTCAAGTACCGCGTAATATAAAACGTACTGTGGGTTGATTTACCGCTTCGCTATAGCTTCGCATAGTAGCGACGTTAGGCTTAACCTAATGACAAGGGTGCTTCCATATATATTTCATATGGTTTGGCAGTTCTATGCTACGAGTTTGGGGCAGGGACAGTTCCAGTCGCTAGAGCGTGCTGCGAACACGATCGGATCGAGCTCATCGGTGAATTAGCATTGAATTCAATGGGAATGATGTGATACGGTCTCGTTTCGAGACGTTGTTATGGCTACGTAAAACAAATAAAATAATTTTAACAATGAAGAAATATAATTTATGGCTCCCCTCATAACATAGTGAAGTGAGAAAATGTTTACTCTAGTAGAAGTATTTTTAAAAACGATTTGAAAACAAGGTTCGCAACGCAATGCGTCATTCGCATTTTCGCTTATAGGTTGCTAGGCAACAAGTAACGCAGGCAAGCCATCCATATTCAGCTGCCCAAAAGCCAAACAAACAAAATAATTGTGAAATATTGAATCAAACACGTTTAATTCTTTTAATTAGTATAAATAAAGCAAAATTAAGACGAGTTTAGCCCCAGGTGTTTAAAATTAACCACATAACTCACACGAAAAACTGTTGGACTACACCAACTGTTAAATCGACAGTTGCCGTCCCGTGATTTCGGCAGTTCTACTACTTTCGACAATCAAATCATGGCGAGGCGAAAACTGGTTACAGTTAAATTAACACGTGTCCCCTTAAGCGTGTGTAAATCTTGGATTAACAAAAAACGTAGTTAATACACTGACATTGTTTGTCACATGCGTGCATGCATTTCAATACTACCGCTAGTTTGTGGACATACATAGAACTAACCGATGCAAAGTGAGGCTCCAAATCAACGTCTTTTTTGTCAACTCCCGATCATTTCGTGAGATTTCTCGTATCCAGACGTTAAGCCTATAGTGTTGCACGAATCTTCTTCAAAGGAATTTGTTCTGTTGACAAATGTTTTAAATCCTAGCAAGAAACAAGCAATAGGCGCATCGTTTCTCTTCTCACCGCCGTACTAATTTGGCGCCGCCACTTAGTGGTGATTGCTGGTGGCGCCATTGTGTGAGCGGAACTAGCGGAGCCCCCGGCAATAGCATTGCAAACAGCGTATATTGCCAAGCCATTGGGGAATTAATCTTGCTAATGAGAGTGGCCTCACGCACTTGCACTGTAAAAATGGCGTTGTGAGTTACAACACCTAGCCTACATAATCCTAAAATTATAAGGACGCTCTGGGTCTTATGACGAGGTTTTAGACGTTGTAAAGCACAACGTCTACAAACGCAACGTCTAAAATCAGTTTTCCAAGGACGAATAATGGTAGATGTTGCATGTTTAAACGTTACAGAATAGGTGTTGTAAACCACAACGTCTATAAATGTTGTAACCCACAACGTCTATAGGTGTGGGTAGGTCTGTAGGTGTTGTAAACCACAACGTTTAAACATGTTGTAAACCACAGCATCTGTAGGTGTTGTAAATCAAAAGGTCTATAGGTGTTGTAAACCACAATGTCTATAGGTGTTGTCCCCACAACGTATGTAGGTGTTGGAAACCACAACACCTAAAACACCTAGCAAGGCACTGAATGACGTCACAAATATAATTATGAGTAAACGCTCTGCTTAACAAAATACGTCAAGGATGACTTCAAGTTTTAGGTTTTTTTTGTTATAGTCCATCTATGAAAAGATTTTCAGTCTTTGGCTGAAAGTATTGTCGACTAAATTGCGTTTTTATAGCAGTTTGGTAAAGTAAAATTGTGGCTGGATTTTATTGTTCAGTTAAGTTTTTGGTAATAATTTAATAATGCCAAACAAAAATTGCAGCATTTAGTTTTACAGCCAAACTGCAGCCAAGCTGCGACTGGATTTTTTTATTTTTATATTGCTTTGAAAACTGTAGTTCAACCAATTCTGCAAAAACCGGAAATTCAAATGATAAACGCGTGGGTAAGCTGAACCTCTAACAGAAGCCTTGAGTGTAGCATGCGCTGTAACTCTTTGGTTAAGTTTGGTGCTGATGTGTAGTTAAACCATCAATATCAGTAAATGTTTGCCTTCCCCCTAATTCATTTAAAACTGTTCTGACCTTAGGGACGAATTAATAAAAAGTACTCATGCAATCCTAAAACCATAACAAATATACAGTTGCGTCTGAAAGTGGTGGTTTAACAAGAGTTTCTATGTAACGAAATCTCCGTTTAATCGGCGTGTTTGGATGTTTGGACAATACAATCAGCTTCTTGACTCATGATCCTCATTCTCCCCGTGGGCTTGTAGAGTGACCAATCGGCTGGAGCCCTTCCCACCGACTTTTTAAAATAACAAGAAAGATAAATGACTAACGGCGTAACCAATAAAGGCGTGCGTTGTAGGTGTTGTAAAACGCAACGTCTACTGAGGTGTTGTAAAACACAACGTCTACTGTAGGTGTTGTAAATCATAACATGTTGTGGCCACAACGTGTTGTAAAAAAGGAGACAAAGAGGTGTTGTGATAGACGTTGTGATTCACAACGTCTATTTTTACAGTGTGGGCTGCCCATCTTCTGTCACCATGGTTACCAAAGACTACGCGCACGTCACCGAAAATTCAAATAATGTGTCATTTGGCAATCAGGTACGTCGTATACGTTTAGAAATTGGTTTGGGCCTTCCAAAAGCAGTTCTTGGAAACGTTCGTTATACTGCGGAAAACAAGGCATCAGGTTAGGCGATCGTAAAAACCAAGATGGAGGGATGAGGCTGACCGTTCAATCTGATAAAATACCGTGTGGTCGTTTAACCGTTGTTACGGAGGCGTGATTGGCTGGTGGCTGCCGTTTACTGGCTTCCCATTGGTTAATTGTTATTATAAAATTATGAAGGTATATTTTCAATGAAAAACGGACGTGGTCACGCGGTACGTCGCCGTGTGTTTTGGCCGCGGCGACCATTTGCTGCACGACATGGCCGCCCAATGCGGGGGGGGGGGGCCGTTAAGTTGGACTGTTATTGTAAGTTGAAAAAAATCCGCCATGACCATCAACAAACAAACAACATGAGAATTATGTCTCTGAATTTTTGCGAGCAATTACTTTCTAGTTTGCATTTAAAGAACTTGTTCGACTACAAGATCAAAATAACACAAAATCATAAAATCACAACTTCAGTTACCAGAAGAACTGATATCTAAACAAATAAAAAAAATAATAATGTTAAAAAAAGCTAAGTTTTTAGTTCAAATTTAAAGCGTCAACAAAACTTTATAACCAAAAACACATAAAGAAACCAAAAGATGACGTGTTGTCAGACACCTGCCTGGCTTGCATAACTCTTCCATATTAACTATAAGTTGGACTGTTATTGCAAAATTAACTAAATCTGTCACAACAGAACTGATCTAAACAAAAATCACTACCGAAAAACGCTTAGTTTCAAAGTTCGACAAAACGTAACAACCAACATTGTAAAGAAACCAAACAATTGTAAGTTGCACAAAATCACATTCAGAGCAGCTACCAATATATAAGTTCTGATATCTAAACAAAAAACAATAATTGTAAACAGTTAAACCGCCAAGTTTCAGCCATTGAACGTTTCGAGTTTCCACTCATCAGACACAAAAAGTAACGTAAAACTTGGAGCATTGCAAGACTTTGGTTTAGAAGACCCAAAACATACAGCCAATATCAAGATACACACTAACGTGTCGTTGCCAAGATCATTGTTAATGTTATTATTATTGTTTAATTATTGTTTCAAACCAATCGAAGCGAAATAACACATCATCAACGTAGCAACAATCAATAAATCAGTCATAGAATTGCTCTGTTCCTATGGTTAATAAAAACTATTCGCAATTTGCTTAAAGATTAGTAACAAATGTTAAGGAAAGGAAATCTTAAAAAAACATCTGCACCCAATTTTGCGTTATATTCCACATTAACAGGTAGATTGCTGCTGTCAGACTGTTGAAAACTAATTATGAATTGGTTATCCGTAATTCAATCAAGATAATACCGAAAATCTTTAACATTATTATTATAAAGTTCACCTCCATATGCTTATTCGCAAAATTTAAGACATTGCCGAAACAAACATTCTATTAAAAAAATAAATATAAATACATAACAATGCATCAAGTTTTAAAGTTGTGTTGTGTGTCTGATTAGTGGAAACTTGGTTATAGTTTTTGATATCGCAGACGATCACTGGCTGAAACTTGGTGGGGTTTTTTGTTTACAATTTATTGCTTTTGGATTAGATAAAGATTTAACTAGCAAAGAAATTGCAGAGACTTTCTTTTTTCAAGTACAATTAAATTTGTAACTCAATTTGTAAGTCTGTTTTAAAATAACATGGAAACACTATCCTCTTCGATTGAACTGTGTTTTGCTTCCTTTTGGGTAAAAGTAGAATTTATTTGCTATTTTTTTTCACTTTTTTTAGTTATTCCAGTGATCCTTACTTCCATATATGCAGGAGTTCGAAGTTCCTTTCCCGTTGAAACTTTATAGTAAGTGCTTTTCTAGCTTTTAGAACTATTAAGATGAATGATTGGCGTGTCCTTTGTATGTTGGATAGTATATCGAATGATTTATTCGTAATTTGAGTTGCCCTGAGCAACAGCAGAGAGTAATTAATAATTTATGGCGAGTCAGAATATGCCTAACCTGTGCTTTCGCCTAATGTTCCAAAAGCCAGTGGAGATCCCCTCTCAAAGGAGAGGACTTACACGTTTCATTGTTTCATGTGGGTACTCCATTCCCTTTGATGATATAAATTCATTGTGGTTGGTTGCACTGGAAATTCTGATCCATATCATAACATTACAAGAGGCATCTAACAACCAGCTTTGGTTTCCATTGGCTTTAGTGTTTAGACTCTACCTACGAATTGTCAAACCGACCACATTGAAATGGAGTGCTAATGTAACTCTCAACCAAATGACGTAAAAGTTCAAATGATACGAATGGTTTAAATGGTAAAATAGTATACATGCTGCTCTGATGTTAGCAACTTGTGTGGTAGCTTGTTCCCTCCGAAGTTTCTCTCAAGATAGAATGATTAGTATAGCGTTGCAGCCAATATTCTCAAACTTACTATGACTGAGAAATCCAGTTTCCTTCACTTAAATGCTGGACGTTATATGTATGTGTGTTCCACATTACATGGGGAGAAATGGAGCTGTAGCTTTGCTTCGTATGCTGTTCTAATGCTAGCACTCCATCTCTAGTTGGTACATTTGGCATTTGTTAGGCCATGCATGCATAAAACAATTTTTCATTAACATCCAGGCTACAACGACAGGAAAAAAAACAGAAAATTTATGGTAGTGTAGTTCCGTAACTTGCCCTGTGCTCTGAAGTCAGATGAAGTCAGGAGTACGTTACTATTCACTTTTGTGAGATGGTTAGAGGTGTGTGCTACGTCGTCAAAACTAATTTTAGATGCTTTGCTTTTAATAAACAACAAATCACAAGACAAGGGGCTAAAGAAGCTAACAAACAGTCAGCATTAAAAGCTGCCCTTGTGGGAACACAAGTTCCCACTAATCTAAGAAAGCAAGACAGCTGTCCTGACTGGGACTTGAACACATGATGTCCCCCATAATGGACAGGTGCTTTAACCACTGTGCTACCAGGGAGAACTTTGCCTACAGACTTCAACCGAGCTATGCTGTTTAACCTAACCAATTGTTTTTAAGCAGCAGTTATTGAAACTGACAATGTCAAAGTAATACTAAAAAAATCAACACACAGACTATCAGTGATTCGTAATACTTTCCCTAGATAGCAATCAAGTAGATCGATGCTGGCGTGTCATACGTTGACCTGCTTCACGACTGTTTCAAATCTTGTGTATTGCTAATGTTTACTGGGGCACATGACCAATTAAGTCTTCATCTGTTTAATCTGTCATAGGTTAAATTATCTATGTATTGTAATTTCATTTCTGGTTCTTGCCTCTGAAACCTTCTAGAAGTTTCCATTTCCCATAATACCCTTGTTATTTCACGGTTGTCAGGGGTAACTAAACCGTATTTAAGAAACGGAGCCAGCATGCAAAATCAGTTAGCCTATACGGGCCAGCCACCCGGCAGGTCCTCCTCGACCCCTGCTAGGTCTTCTAGATAGGGGAATTTTTGCTACCTAAGCCTTTTTTTTTACGAACCCTTAGTTAGGGTAGTTTCCGTGGTTAGGCCCAAAGTAGGCTGAGTTTCTTTCGGTCCCAACTCTAAAGTGCTGGCCCTAGAATTCCCAAACTCATTCTAGACCTCTCTCCCACTTAGCGAGCACTTTTCGTCAACGTCACAAATTTCAGTTTCGATTGTAGGCTGCTCAACACATGCGTAATATTGCTGCGCCATCTGGCATTACCACAGGGTTATAACTGAAATACACTCTCTTTACCATTAGCCACTTGCACACCTATTTTTTTCTATTTACTCGTGGTTATAGTTATTACTTAGTATTCGTATGGAACTGATGGTATGATAAGTGTTTATTTATTTAGTTAAATAGTAACTGATGAACTTTTGATGATTTATTTGGGCGTACTAGAACATCTGAATTATCACTGTCTTAATTATACTAATCTGAATTAAAAGACCTGATTTTGCAAACTTTCCTTTTGTTGCCTGTGGCTTCGTTTATTAAGTAATTTCTTATAGCAGGTTATGTTACTGATGTAAACAAACTAAAAGCTGGTTCTTATAGTACACAATGCTTTCGAAACTTCTTGTTTCATTACGTAGTTGTTGGACTGAATACAGCAGCCCGTATACTTGGATTCTTTCAGCACCAGTCTGTATCTCGATGCTGGTAAGTAGAAAATTTGATATTACGGGAAAGACTTTACAGTAGAGTGGATGCTAGAACACTATAACACTGTTTTGTATCTACTTGGGTGTAATTCAGTCTACGCTTTATAGTAACATTGCATGCATTTATGAAGTGCATCTTGGCCGATTTTTTAACCATCACTGAATTAACGTTAAAACTGTTATTCACAAATCAAAGTGTGTCTTGTCCTAGGGTTGTAAAAACTGGTACTTTTTATCAAACTGTGACCGACAGTTACAGTTTATAGACGGTTACAGTTTAAACGCATTTAGGCCTCCTGCAAACGTATTTAGGCCCTCTGCAACGCAAGAAAACAGCACCCCTCAACCCTTACCCCTCCCCCTGCCACCAAAAAAAAAAAGGCTTCTACTAAAGATGTTGATAAATACAGATGCAAACCTATTTACGTTGCCTTTTGGACTTATATGTCAGACTGCCTGAGCGGGGACTCGAACCCACGACCTTTGGAACCAATGGCCGAGATCCTATCGCTTAGCCATACTGACACGGCCATGTCAGTATGGCTCAGCGGTAGGACCTCGGTCATTGGTTCCAAATGTTGTGGGTTCGATTCCCTGCTCAGGCAGTCTGACGTGTAAGTTCAAACGGCAACGTAAATAGGTTTGCATCTGTATTTTTTTTCATTCTTGTTGAGACTATGGCTTTCCGTCCTTAAAGATGTTGATGAAAAAATTAAAATAATAAAATTGTTGCGGCACAAGACTTGCTGGGTTAATTAGAATTAGGCACGACTTGAAGCTAAAAAAAAATCTGTATCTCAGTGTTCTTAATAAGTGATGCTTTGACATAACACATCTCAGTTAGGCTTTACTTAGGCATATTTTTTAGGTTTCGTTAGACTAAATTTCATTAGTTATGATTGTTACCTTTCTTTCAGTATAAGAATACCAACGTTAATTTTATGTGATAGCTGTCGAGTATATTTTAACTTACAAAATTACAAATTACAAATTTAAAATTCGAAAAGTTTCCAAAATTCATTTTGTGAAGAAACTGCCCATCTGCTTCCTTGATTTCACTTTTAACCTGACTAAACACTACTCAAATAACTCGACCATCCTCCTGGTCTAAACTGGAAGTAGTACCGGAAGTATGCCAATGAAGTATGCCAGCAATCTCACCAATCATGAATCAACTTAAATACTGACCTTTCAAAACCGTGTTGAAGCCTGGAAATAAGTTTTTATTATTTTTTTTCTATATGTAAAGTTTGGTCAAGTTTTAATTGGCTTTATACGTATTTAATAAACTTAATTTAAATACATTTTGGAGGAAAAAGGGCAAATCTGTTGAAAAAAAAATATTTTTGGCAACGTTTTGCAGTTAGTTTTCAACGAAATACCCAAAACATTTAAACGTTCGTTAACAGTTTAAACGTTCAAAACTGATTGATGTTACCAATTTTTATTATCAGCAGTCAATGAGTAAACAGTTCATAACGTTAGCACGTATCTTAGTCTATGGAAGTGTAATGAAATACGTTGACAGAAATTTTTATTATGGCGTTATTTTCGTCATGATTATTTTCCACCCACTAAAAGTTTCCCAACATTCACAATACTTTACTTTATGCCAAGTCGTATGATATCTATCAGCTCAGTTAGAATTCTTTCGATAATTTTTGACTAAGACCCGACTTTTGGTGGCGAATGTCCATAAGGAGAATTCTTGTTGGATTTTACACTTATTTTGTCAATCTGTCATTCGACAAGAGACTGTTCTGTACTGTACTCTGCTTCTAACTACACTCACTGTGAATTCAATTTAAACCCAAAACTTCTCAACTTCCTGAACTGAGTCTTCTTGACTGCAAGCAAATCTCCCTCCTCCTTTTGTTGCCTAGCAACCCAATGACCTATCTCAAGAAGGATCACATCTAAAACCAGTAGGCCTCTCAATGTCGATGGAACGAAATCCGAGTACACCACAAGAAAATAAATAAATAATTATAATAAATAAATAAATAAATAATAAGTAAATAAATAATAAGTAAGTGAATAAAGGAAAAGTTAACTAACGTACCAATTTTTAATTGCAAAATAAAAACAAAGTAAACATTTAACTAGGGAGTAACATTGTATTTAACACCTGTAAGATGAGCAAGAATAAAATAAAATAATAAACTTAATAAACCAAGCACTACAACACTTGAATGAAATGGCCACAAATACATCCAGTCCCCTCCCCCTCCCCTTTTACACACTCATATCCTTTTACAGCCAATCACATCAAAGTCTTCCTATAAAAAAGTAGTCTGGTTTTAGAAGTAAGGGTGCCAAACAATGATAGCCCCCCCCCCCTCCTACCCAGAGTCAAATAATTGTGATAGGAAAAAAATGAAAATACCGATGGGTAGCCCATTTTATTGTGGGTTTACACTCACAAGCTCAATATTCAGTGTTCACTCCACTGGCGTTACGAACATATTTTAAAGACAGGAAGGTTGAAAAACAAAAGTGACTCAAAAAGCTCCGTGTTTCATTGGTTAATGAAGAGTGGCCCTAAGGATCCCGATCTGAATTTCTGAACATTATGGATCCATCTTGAAGGACAATGTTGAAAAATGACATGCGATCTGAACCTCTAGCAACTCAAGTTAATCGTACCAGGATGGAGGAGCTGTGCTTCGGGAAATGGAGATAACACGAGGCTTTTCGATTCTCTTTCATCTTCCTATCCTGCTGTCTCCAATCTGTTCGTGACCTCAATGGAGTGAACAATGAATATTGAGCTTGTGAGTGTAAACCAATAATAAAATGGGCTACCTATTGGTACTTTCATTTTTTCCCTATCACACTTAGTTTACTCTGGGGATGGAGATGGGGGGGGGGGGCTACCATTTTTGGGCACCCTGCACAATTTGTCTGTGATTTTGGGGTTAAAATGATCAGAAAAAAAACTCTTCAGGAAGGGTAAAGGGCTTAGGAGAGCAATCAATAGCTAGCTGTACAAATAACTTTAATTATTGCTTGTAAATTTATATACAGGGTGTAACAGAAATGTATGTCACAAATGAAGGGGCATGTTCTACATAACAAACTGATGAAAAAATTCCATATGAACACGTATCCGGAAATACGTCCTTTTCGAGATATTTTCCCTCTCAGAGATGCATGTGCACATCCAAGATCCAGGACGAAAGCGGCGTAGGCTAATGCCTCACATGTGAATGTTCAGTATCTAGCAGTTGAGACTTAGTTTCAGTCGGGTCATAACTACTGATAGGGGGCAGAGAATGGTCCGTCCCACCTGTTCAGTAGCTATGGGGAACCTCAACAGGGTAACACCACAATAAAACCTAAATTTTGTTATTTGAGCCTTCGCCACTTTCGCCCTGGATCTTGGATGTGCACATGTATCTCTGAAAGGAAAAAAATTTCGAAAAGGGCCGCATTTCTGGATATACCGATATGTTCATATGGAATTTTTTCAAAGTTTGTTATGTAGAACATGCCCCTTCATTTGTGGCATACATTTCTGTTACACCCTGTATAGAGCATTGTTGACGCAGTGATGCTGGACAAGAGAAACATTCGACCTTGAAATGACTCAGTTTAATCAATCAAGTGGCTAGCGTGAGTGAGCCATTAACCTTGAAATGACTCAGTTTAATCGATCAAGTGGCTAGC
>JAHWFP010261279.1:75304-86558 GCA_023313725.1 Lithobius niger
GGGGGGGGGGGGGGAAAGGACAAGATCTGCGTAATCCCAGGTGGCAGAAATTTAAATTAGCATGTACCAATGAGCCAGTAGCGCAATTTATTCTTGGCAGCTGCTCCGTATTCAGCATCTGTAATGCCATAATGATTTATTAAACTATTAAAAATACGAACCTAATAAAAAGTGCGGGCATTCGTAAATGTGAATGCACAGGGTTCTCCCAGCTATTATTTACGTCACGTGTTCCAGTCCGTCGGCAACATGCATTTCGAATAATACAACTAGCTTACTACTGCAAGGTAAAATTCCGCCCCCACCCCGAAAAACAAGTTTATTTACGCATACGAATGCCCACACCTTTAACCAATGCACTCTCTATTTTCCAACATGCCACCTTATATTCGGCGTATTATGATCTTGCCTATCCTGCATTTTTCCTGAAACGTCTTTCCTAAAAAAAGAAAGCCGATGAAAACACTTTTTTTTTTTGCATAGTATCTGTATAGTCCTAGGATACAGAAATGTAAATCCACCTTTGCCAGTGAGCAAGTGACGCAAATTCATCTTGTCAATGCTTCCTGTTTACCATCAACTTGCAATTTTCCCTTTAATGGAAGTAATCTGGATTTGTAACGACAATGCGTATTTTCATTGCTGTCCGATTGTTGCGACCGGGCTTGAAATCACTCACAAGGGAATAAGGCTTCGGCCAAAAAAATTAATAAATGTAAAATCATACCGAACGTGACTTTCTGTGTTTTGAATGATGGCTCATTACTTTAGGCCTAACCCGTATCCGTTTTCGTTTACTGGAATCTGAAATTTAACTGCACTCATTGATACAGTAAAGACTCGTATCGCGTAAGTGCATTCGCTTGTAGAGGCTGCCCCTAAGCTTCACTGCATGGCAGTTAAAACGTTCAGGGAAGACATTGTTGCTATTTTGTTTTCCTCGTAACTATTGTAATTATGCTCCGATTTTCAATCTGTTTTCGTAGTTTGTCATGTTTAATATTCATGCACAACTTCGTGATTCACTTTTGTGCTGTATCTTGTGCCGTTTGGAAGATAGAATGTGGATAACCTTGACTGCTGTTTTCAAGGTCATTGAAAATGTCTTCATTGGCTTCGCCATATCTGACTTACATTACAAATATGTCTTCAGAATTAACATAGGGCCGCTATAACGGCAATTATTTGCGTGTGACCAGACTTTTGCCTCACCCTGTATATTATTTAATAATAGAAATAGGAATATATTAAGGAGTGTTTCTTTACAGGAAAGCCGTCCGTGCCACATTGATCCTCATTCCTCTGCTGGGTTTGCACTATCTGGTGACACCATTCCGTCCAGAAACGCGGTCAAAGGGAGAGTGGCTTTACGAACTAGTTTCGGCCGTTGTAACGTCGTTCCAGGTATGCTAATTAAACTGTACGTAGTTTGTTATAGGGTTATCCTAATGAATTTTGGTTCGATTTAAACTTAGACAGGTTGTGCATCCTTAACGTTTACATTACCTTGGAAATAAGGTAGTATGTAGATGAGCAAGTAAGACAAGTATTCTTCTGTACTGATTTGTGAATACTGTATGTAATCTCTTGCTGCCCACATAGAGTTCACCTTCACCCACCTGAAGAAGTATTACAATTTCTTCCATTATTCCCGTCACTATCTCGCAGGCTCTTTACGTGGTTTCTAAAAGGGATTACTGCAGATTACGAAGTTAGAGCAAGATTAGTACTTTTATTCCTCCGAGATGTTTGCAGTCATTTTTGCATTGCTTTGCGAAGTAGATATGAATTGCATACTGAGTGACAAATACAGTTTATTTTACATAATCTTGTAACCTTCTTTTAGTTACTAGGGGCGTTCTGGTTACGACAATATCTACTATTTGCTAATAACTAGTTGGTAACCCGTCCAAGGATGCCAACCCATCTAACCCATCAAGGTAACGTGTTTGTCCTTAGGCAGGTTACCTTGATGGTTTAGACGGATTGTCATCCTTAGACGGTTGTGTGAAGGCAAACCAAGCAGTGCTACATAAAAATACAAACAACGTTTCGAAAATTTTCAATTTTCGTTATCAGGTTAGCAATAAAATTAAAGCATGGCAAAAGCCACTAAGTCATCCTACGTTTAAAGCATAAAACAGTAATTTAAAACAGATAAAAACCACCAATTTCTCCCCTCAAAAGAGGCAGAAATGGCAGCCGAAAAGCAACGACCCACCTGCTCCGTTGGGGTGCCACGTCGCAAGGCCAAATTAGTTTTTTTTTATCCTTAGACGGGTCACCAGCTAGATATGAGCAAATAGCGGAGATTGTCGTCACACAAAACGTCCCATTAACTAAAAGAAGAATAACATCATGTACCCGTCGGTAGCTTCCATTACCTGGATTTCAGAAGAGCTACTCGTGAGGTGTTTTTCATGTGGCATTGCTATGATGCTCATAGTCTTTGCTCGCTCACGGTATTAATACTGCAGAAAACATAAATAATTCTAGCTTGTCAGCCATCTTTAGTCTGTGGCTTCAGCGAACAAACCAGGGATGTGGAAACTTAAGGCATGTTAAGAAACGATTTTGATTAGCACTGGCGACAGCGCTGGGCTGATTGGTGAGTTTAGGTAATTGCTCATTGTTCACACCACGACCAGAGAGAGCATGAGGATATCTCTGGTGATTCACACGAAGATGTCCACTTTACTTCACTTTCTTAATATATTGCATTGCAGTGCTGTGCGGGTTACTCAATAAAAAAATCGACTATATTCCTTTCATCCGAATCACTTTACGTTTGGGGATGAAAATAATGGCGAATTTCGGCTATTGTAAGGTAAAGGCTGTGTCAGTATGGCTTTGGTTTCAAAGTTAGTGGGTTCGATTCCCCCTCAGTCTGACATACAAGTCCAAAAGGTAACGTAAATAGGTTTGCATCTGTATTTATTTATGGTAAGGTAAATAAATGATGATGCAAGACTGTTGCATAACCTCAGGAGATTCTACATAAACCAATGTTCACTCAAAGCAATAGATTCGTTTGCCGCATCAATTTGTAGTCAGTGTATTGAAATAAAAATTCGGCCTTACTTATAATCAACCAAAGCGAACAAGGCGTAAATGATATGTAGTTTTGTGGCCGAAATTAAAGCTATGCCGTTTTGCCTTTGCAGGAGTTTGTTTGCTGTAGTTTATTTGCAGGATTTTATTGCACACCATTATTTGCATCTCCATCTTGCAAATTAATTCCATTAATAATCTGTCGTTCAGATTCTTTAGAATTACCGGAATTAAAAAAAAATAATTTCCGATCCTTCTCACATCTATACACAACGCATTTACCAAATGAGCCATCATCACATGAAAATCGGGCCTTTTAAAGTTCTTTATAAAGTGGATGAATTTTTGTGGTAGGAACAGACACTCACCAAGTTACGCACAAAAACTCGCCAAGTTAAAACTTCTCACCTAGACCATGGTTTATACCTAGACCACACTCCTCAGACCATGACCTAGACCTAGACTCATACCTCCTCAGACTCGTACCTAGATCATGCTCCTCACCTAAACCATACTTTATAAACTACCAGCATGCGTGTCGTGATCCTAACATGATACTAGGCCATAATAGGGGTACAGCGACACATATTTATAAAACGAACAAAGCACTGGATTCACAAAACAAATACTCGAAACGATTTTTCCATGGTGTGTGAAATATATATATTTTCAGGAAATTAGCTGCTTTTGATGTATTTGAAATGTTCTACAATGAATCTAGTGAATGCAATAAATTGTGAACTTCCTGTACTAACAGTTGTTGTTTATGTTGCAGGGTCTATGTGTGGCTTGCCTCTTTTGCTTCTTTAATGGAGAGGTAAGTTCAGTGTGTTATAATTTTACTATGATATGATTTTAGTCATTTCCTGAACAATAACTTCGGGTAGAACATTAGCCATTTTTAGTAGACAGATATGATTAGCAAGTACCATGCTAACACGACCATTCTTTCGGCATAATTGCTGTTTATTTGTCATTCTTAGCTGTTGTCTATGTTGGCTTCATTGTGTTTCTGTGTTTAACACTAACATTAAAAAAAACACATACAGAGTAGTCATTAAGTGCTGGTGAAACACTAACATTCACAGCTAATTCCCGTTTCTTTAACAAGCATCTGTTTAGGAAACGAAGTGAAACAAAACAAATTATTATATGTATATTGGGAAGAATAGCTACGATCATCTACAGTTTCTATGATTCCAAAATTTAATGCATCCAACCTGTTGTTAAATATTGTTGTCTTGCTAACACTTGTGTTTAAATTGTATGACTACAACAAGTAATTAAATTAAAACACAAAAACGAACTCGTTTGTTGGTTTAGCTACCCCAAAATCAAAACAGGAAAGGAACAGAATAAACGTTTTCCTGTAAGGTTTCAGATACCACAGTCTCGTTGGTGTATTTATTCCACATGAAACCTTACTGCTGTATTTAAATACTTTTTTTTTACCGTTTTTACTTTTGAACACGTAGGTATTGGTTAATGACTGGTGTATGCATGTATCATACGACTACTTGACTAAACAACATCGCTAAAAACGTTTAAAAAGACCAATGGTCATGTATTATCAACAAGTTGAAGAGCGGAAAGGAGACGACTTGACTGAAGAATAGTACTGCGAAATTTAGAAAAAAAGTTTGTAAAATGTGAGTACGGCTGCGCACTTATCTAATTCTCATTAACTCGGAGCTAAGTGGCTTGAAATTTCACCAATATATGAGAATACTTAGAGATACTGAGATACAAAAGATCATATAAATGTAATACCTTAGCAACAACAACTCATATATTAACAGGTTACAAATGGCAGAGCTCCTAATAACCTGCAAAAATAGATTATTGGGTGCTTAATTCCATGCGGTGACGTAGCAGTATTTATATAATTTTTGTTAACTCGAAGCTAAGTAGCTGAAAATTTGACCAATATAATAAATATGTTACTTGATAATATAAAACATTTTCGATAAATAAGTTTCTTTCGCTTCTTTTGTGTGTATTTATTTAACTGTTGAATGCGCAATGTTTTTTAGCTGTTATAATGATTTAAATTATATTTACATGTCTAACAGTTCAATACAGCGTAAACGTTTCACGTGGAATAAACATTTCAACGTTATCTAAAAAACCTTACGCGAAAGTGTATTGGTGTTCCTTCCCCGTTTTAACTTCGAATCAGTTAAACGTTACCTTAAATATAAACCGAGTTGATTTATTTTCTAATTTGTGATACTTTGGTATAGCATGTTGTTCTTCTGTATGCTTCTATATGTTAATAATACAGATAAGCACTGGATTTCGCTCCCTTTGCTCGATAATTTGGTACGAGGCCTTCCTATGGTTGTTGGTTTGTCTGCAGATTTCTTTCATTGCATTTTGACGCTGAAATTTTGATGCTTTTCGTAATTACAGGACAAAAACACCAAATAGCGCAAAAAATGAGGGGGGGGGGAGGAAGCTTAATTCAATTGGCAAAACATTCTTCTTTTCTGGAGGGCTTGGTTATCAACCACCGCTGCCACCATTGTAAATTCAATGGTATGACTCAACAGGTTGTTAATGATGATTTACTTCTTCCTCCACAACTTCAAATTTACAAGCATTATAACAATTGTTGACATCGAAACAAAAGAATTTTTCTAACAAGCCAGCTGGCATAGCTTCGACCACGCTTGTTGCCTGTTTTACGGGAATGACATTAGGAGCCAGAAGAGTCCTCAATAAATAATAAGGTAGCACCAAAACAACTGGCTACAATTTCTTGTTGATAGAACGTAGTAAAATGTTGCTTCCCGAGGCCTTCTACAAATGGATAAATGTCACCAATTCGTCGTTCTCACGCTAATGATGGCTTAATAACAGAAAATTGGATAATTACTCCAATTATGTTTGGAATGGAACCAGATGATCTTTACATGGGCCGAAAATCTTAGCTTTATCATGGGAGGCTAACGTCAAACCACAAAATTAGAAAAGCAAACAAACTCGTTTGATGCTTAAGGTAATGTTTTACTGGCCCGAAATCAATACAGGAAAGGAACACGAATAAGCTTTCTTGCATAGTTTCAGATACCATACCACAATATTTCTTTAGTGTGTAGTCCACCTGAAATCCTGCTGCTGCATTCAACCACTGGTAGTTTAAAGAAAACCAAAACCATTTCAAGGTTAACTTAAAACGATTATTTGAAACAGTAACGTGATTTTCGATTACCATTAATTTTAGGCTTAATTAGAGATAATTTTTTCGAAAGATTGTGCACCAAAACACGAAAAGAAAAATATGTGGTTTTGTTTGGTTGTGTTTAGATTATCGAGTTATATTCAGATTATTTTTAACATTGGTAAATTTAAAGCCATTTCACTTGAAATTAAAGAAAATCAGATAAATATGTAGTCACCCCCACTCACACTATTTTTTGTTGACTTTGCAGCCTGCTTCAGACAAGTTTTCTCTATCTCATTCATCGACTTATTGACAATTATAATTATAATTATATTTTTTACCGTTTTTTTCAGCAATTTCATTTAGTCAAGAAGCAGCAAACATGAAACACGCATATTATTACCACCATTATTATTAGCTTACCAACTGTTTTCAAAACTAAAACTGGTAAAATAGAGCCTCTAATACAGCAGTAAGCTTTAACGTGGACGAAACACTGCAGCAGTTTGTGGTTTCTGAAACCTTACACGAAAGTTTACTCGTGTTCCTTTCCTGTTTTGACTTTGGTTCAGCTGAACATTAACTCAAACAAGTTCGTTTTTGTTTTGTATTTCGTGAAACTTTAGCGTTTCATGTTGTTTTTCTGTATTCTTTATTAACAGCGTAGATGAGCGCTGAAATTCTCCCACTCGGTCAGCACAAATCCGTCCATGTAATTGGTTCGTTTACAGCTGTTTTTCAACACCTTTTGCCTTATCGATCGTTTTAGAACGAAAAGCCAAATGGAAAATGGAAATGTTGGCATATGTATTCTTTTTTACGTATAGAGTCGAATTGCTCTAGTGTTCTGTATTTAATATTGTGTTTGATACTGTATCCTCGATATTCCTATACCTTCGATTTTTTTAAATTCACATGATTTTAATAAATTTTTGTTTATCTCTCTCTCTTTCTCTTCTCTCTCTCTTCTCACTCTTTTTTCTCTCTCTCTCTTTCTCTCTCTTCTCTCTCTTTCCCTCTCTTTCTTTTCTCTCTCTTTCTGGCTCTATCACTTTCTCTCTTTTCTCTTATCTCTCTCTCTCTCTCTTTCTATCTATTTCTTTCTTTTCTCTCTCTATCTCTCTCTTTCTCTCTTTTCGCTTATCTCTCTCTCCCTTCCTCTCTATACTATAACAAGACTTGGTTATGGTATATACCATATCTGGTTTTAAAACACCCACAAACAAAAAAAACAGAAGATAACAGCTTCAACATTTTTGCTTTAACACTGGGAGTCTCAGCTCGAATTGTTGACGGTACGTGTAAAAGTTTCTCTATTTTCCACCAATGCCACGTGGGTATTGTTCAAGTGGCTATTATGTCGCTATAATGACAATGTTTTAAACTACACGCAACAGTGAAATGAATTTTTCCCTGTAAAATGAAATGAATGTCATTTTCCATGGGACTATATTTTACATACTTTTCCTTAAAGAAATGTCTTTAACGTCTGACTAAACATTGACTAAACAATTTAGAAACTCTTGTTACATCATTTTTTCGTGCATCTTACTCGATTTCGTTCCTGTCAGGCTCTGATGTCACATTTTTGGAAAGGTGGGGAATCTTACAAGTTTCATTGCTTCTTTCACGCTAAACTTTCGTTGTTACGTTGTTATTTTTGCAGGTGGTTTCTCAAATCACCAAAAGATGGAATCAAAGGACTTACGCGGGCAGCCGAAGTTACTCAATGGCCGGAACCACTGTGTCGGTAATACAGGAAATAAGCATGAATGTGTGTTTTTGTAGACCGTGATAAAGTATTATAGGACTGGTGGAGTTTCCGGTCTGAGGCTGATTCACCCTAAGGCGCTCTGGGTGTGGTGTCTCTCTGTGGCTCGCGTAGTTCAGGGCACAGCCCACACTGGGGGTGGTGTGACTGTTTATTGCGATACCTCCTTTTGCCGGGAAGGGGAAATTGGGGAGTGCATCTCGAGCCTTCTGTTAGAGTACTCGTATACGTTGGACTTTCTTTCGTCGGCCTTCGTAGGGGAACTTGTGGCGCTACAGGGTGTTTCAAAAAAAAAAACGCTACACGTCGAATTTGTCGAAGTCCAACAACCATTCCCCGTCACTATAACCCTTATCCCTGACTTCAGTAAAGAAATCAAGAAAGTTATTCCTGACACTCTGGAAAGAAAGCTTTTATTTGCATTTCAAATACGAACGCAAAAGGTAACAAAAGCATGTGACAGCCCAGGTTGGTGGGGGGGGGGGGGGGTAACGTAAACAAACATTAAAAGCCCATAATTAGATTTCAAGTAATAGAAAAAAAAAACCATTTAATTGGCCATCAAGCAAAATAGCTAAATAAAGGCTTTTACATTATTTGGATTCCAAATAACAACCCATAAGAAGAAAACGCATGTGGCAACCCTGGATGATGGGGGGAAGCCACGTGTACGGCAGCAGTAGAACGTAGCTTCTGCGGCCTCTTATCCCTGATATCCCTGTAGAAATCGAATCGCCCAATCACGGCAGTAGCTAGGAAATTTTATATACGCCCGCACTAGAATTAAAATGAAGAGAGCCCATCCCCCCCCCCCCCCCGCCGCAAAAAAAATAAAGAAAAGAAAATCCCATTCGCCAAAAATAAAAAAAAACCTTACCCACAGAAACAATTGCAAGTAAAATTACAAGTGGTATAGCAAATAAAAAAAATTAAAGCAAATCCCTGTTAAACTGAATTTTATTTTAAACACAATTTTTTTCTGTCGAGCGTAATGTACCATACGTGAACTAGGAAAAACGTCTATGCTGCACGACTGTGAGGCAGAGGATGGCGCTTCGTTGCCATTGAAATTGTATTTTTTTCATACCATTAAGCGTATTTTTTTAACATAACTAGTTTAATTTGTTTACCACTTTTTTTTAAATTAACAATCAGCACGATTTATTTTGCGACTACATGTTCAACAATTTAACTTTGCTCCTGAAGCTGACGTTTCGAAATAATGTAACCAATTTATCGTGTTGGGCTTACAATTTTGTTGTTAGTTGGCAAAGAAATTTTAAACGTAATCTTTAACTGCTTCCAAGCTGTAAGCGTTATACATAAACAGGCCATTTTTACGTCGCTTAGGCCTACAGGAACTAGAAAGAATTCTCTTTCATTTGAAACCTTAACCTTTTTACGCTACGTGGTTCTCTGGAACTGAACTTGGCACGAGTTTGTAAACAAAAATCAACGCTATAGTCCACTATAAAGGCCTCGTCGCGTTTCGTGCTCTTCGGCCCAGTAGGCAAACTTGCCCGTGCGCCGGGGGCTGCTGGGATGCTGGCTACGGCCCTGCGCCCAATGTACATACTGAATTAACAACTATCCAGTATTCATATCTAATCGCCACACCACTTCCTGTACAAAAGGCCTAGTAACGTTATCCGATAACAGTTCCCAGTTTACAGTACTGGCCGTTGCACGCAAAGTTGCGAGTCATGTGACCTGATGTCCCAAGGGCATGCACTATTGTGTGATGTGTAGTATACTGTAGTACTGGTTGGTTCGTACACTTGGACGTGACAATAGTTAGGTGCATACAACCTGATACGTATCATTCGATACAGTTTGTACTTTTTGTATTAACTTCGTTCGATACCACTCGTTCTTTTTGTATTTCATAACGACATGCCATGCATGAACCTACATCAACGTATCAATATTATTAAATGGTATTACCAAAACGATATGATATCAGACTTTTGGTGAGGTTTCAGGCTACGTATCTTCAGCCACGTCCATGCACATTTGGTGGAGAAATTTGAAACCACAGGTTCTGTGGAAAATCACATTAAGGGCCATTCTGGCCGTAAACGAACGGCACGAACGATTGAAAATGCCGCCGAGATCCACCACGCGTTGCCTGATGAAGCAACGACGTCCCAGCGTCAGTTGGAACGGCAAACGGGTGTGTCACTGCCTTTAATCAGCCCTTAATAGGCTGATTAAGGACGTAGACTTGAAGGTGTACCGTCCAAGGCCTATCCGAAGATGATCTCATTCGATGCATTCAGTTCTGCGAGGAATTCCTAGATTTCCTTGCAGATGATCCACAGAACGTTGAACGGATATTATACTACAATGAAGCCAAGTTTCATCTGAATGGCAGAGTTAATCGTCACAACTGCATATTTTACAGTGATGACAATCCACACGTCACTATGGCGGCATTCACGCCGTCACCAGGCATCAATGTTTGGGGAGGTATATGTGCTAGGGGGGGTCATGGGACCATTCTTCCTTGATGGAACAATCAACGGTGCGGTATATCGTCAGCTGCTATAGGAGACAGGATTCTGCCAGCTTTAAGGGAAAAGTGTCCCGTAGACATTATTTTCCAACAAGATGGTGCATCACCGCACTATCCAACACAGGTGCAAGACCTTCTTGGTGACCAATTTCCCAACAGCAGAATTGGTAGAAGAGGTGCGATGAAATGTCCCGCGCGTTCGTGCGATCTGATGCCTATGGACTTTAGTGTGTACAGAATAGTATGGGATTTGCTGTAGATTCAACCAACCCAGGATATTGCAACACTGCAGGTTCTTATTACTGCTGCATTTGAGATATTTACTCCTGACTTATGCAGGAGAATATGCTTAGGTATGGAAAGCAGATGTGGTTAGTGTATCGTTGCTGGAGACAATTTGAGCACCTTCGTTCGTGATTCAATCACCTGGAACATCTTTCTTCGTCTCTAAACCTTAATGATGAACTTAGTTTACGTTATAACTGATTTGAAACAAAATGTCACAACATCGGCCTTCTAGAGGTTAGCCCATCTGGCCCGGCAATGGGACGGAGGACCGTGGCAAACTCCTCATCCCCCTTCCCAGGGTTCCACATGGTTTCTTTTGCTTTACTATTATTTGAAATCTAGGAATTCCTCACAGAACTGAATGTTTTGATCGGAATCATCTTCGTTTAAGGCGTGGATACGTTCCTTTTGCAAATTGTTATTTGGAATCCAAATACTGTAAATGCATTTATGTTAGCTATTT
>JAHWFP010261280.1:0-16832 GCA_023313725.1 Lithobius niger
ATACTGTGTCCTTGCATCCAACTTTCTAATTTACTTTTTTGCCGTATTGTATCTTGTTTGGAAGATAGCACAAGTATGACCTTGAAACATCAATTCAAGGTGATTCCTTTTTTCTCATGTAAACGTCCCCCATCACACCCATCATTGCATTTCTATCATTATTATTCTCTCATTACCCATTCTCAGGATATCGGATCGTAACACTTTAGTTGGATCACCCTGTATATGTTTAATTGTTTTTTTTTTCTCTTTAAGATCTACCTCATTTGCAAGCTAACGTTGGTAAGGCGTTTGGAAAAGTATTGTCATTCCATACGTAGTTCATTGTAAACACCAATGCATGTTCAATATTGTTTTCTTTTCCAGTTCATGGCCAGCCATCAGCTAACATTTCAGCAGGTAAGACAATTGCGATAGGTTACCAGGCCTTCACTAAAAAGATTGCCCGCAGGTAGAATGCCTTGTCTGGTTTGTTTGGGTCGGGTGGTTGGGTGCCCCGTGCCGTCTAGGCATTTGAAAATTACAGCCTGCTTAAACAATACGGAATGATTTAGCATACTTAAACATGCCCAAGTTTAATTTGTTGTTGATGGTACTTCAAACAATGGTCTATTTCGTTATTAGCATTCACTACAAAATCTTATTTTGCTGCCAATCCTAATTTTGTGTGCTTATTTAAGGTGCGCCACCAAGAATTGCAAGCCCTGGTAAGTAAGAATGTTTCAGACATGATTACCACTTAGCAAAGTGCTACTACAAAAGAAACTAACCATAATTGTTTGTCTATTTTTTTTAAAAGGTCCACCATCAAACATTAGTGTTTCTGGTAAGCCCATAAATTTGTTATATTTTAATGCTGTTCGTAACACAACTATTGATATAAACTAGTTCCCACATTCGTAGTACTGCAACGGCACTTCAACAGTACTTCTGTGAAACAACAACATATTTTCACATTATGTTTTATTTTTATTCTTTAAGATGTACCACATGCTCATCCTGGCATTGGTAAGGAGTGTGGAAAAGTATTAACATTTCACAAGTAGCTCACTGTCTGTAAACATCATTGCGTGTTCAAGATTGTTTTCTTTTTTTTTTTAGTTCATGGTCTACCACCAGAAAACATTTCAATAGGTACGTCAATAGGTAACACAGTTAGGCTTCCACGGTCACGCTAAATTTTAGCAACTGTTCGGTGACCTAAAGACTACGTGTAATGTTGGTGTTGGTAAGGTGTTTGTAAAATGATTTGCTTTTCATTACTAGTTCACTGTACAAATCATTGCATGGTTATTATTGGTTTTTTTTTCCTAGTTCGTCGTTTGTCACCAGATAAAATTTCAGCAGGTAAGAGAATTGTAGATAATATTGTTATCATAGTTAGGCCATCACGGTTACGCTGCATTTTTAGCTACAAGTTGGCGACATAAAAACTACTTCTTTCTACATATGGTTTTAATGTTTTTTTTTTTTAGTTTTAGGTCAACCTACTCATGATGTTGGTTATGGTAAGGTGTTTGGAAAACTATTATATCCTTTTATAAGTACGTCACTGTAAATTTAATATCATTTGTACTGGATTGTAATACTGGATTGTAATTTACTGGTTCAAGGTCTACCACCAGCTAATATTGCAATTCGTAAGGCATTTTTCAATAGTTGCGTATTTTAAGTGTTTCACTGGTAACGTTAATTGCATGGTAACATTAAAAACAGTTCGTTTTAATTTTCTTGTTTAAGGTCTCCCATCACTAGATATTGGCGCTGGTAAGTATTTGTAAATATCACAAATTTTCAAGTAAAATCATTAGAAAAGTCTTGGCGATAAGCCTAACTCATTACCGTACTCTACTAATGCGTTGTGAATGTTGTTTCCAGTATTAAACAACCGGCCTAACGAAATTCGCGTAAAGGGAACTGACCTAATGTACACTAATCGACAATATTAACAATAATGCGATAAGATTACAGTAAACACCAATGCAGAATTTGTTTGCATCTAATATCCAGTTCGGAGCACATATTTAACCCGCATATATCCGCATATATGTAGATTAAATGCTAAATGCGCTGCGAACGGGGTGGACACATCCGAGATGAAGTGGATCGTTTCTGAGTTTACTAATCCGCATTGGTTGGTGGATCGAACATTATTCGCTTCGCGTCCCTTCATTTGAGTGAGCGCTCCAGACACAAATATGGGTCGAATTCCGAATTAGCAACTTTCCTTCACCAGGTGGCAATCGCGTTTCGTTTACTGTGTACTCAAACGCAAAAACAAAGGAAGTATGCCCTAATTTTCAATGGGACTTTATACGACTGCCAGCACCTATTATTTAAAAAGTAAAAAAGTTAAACGATTTGCAGGCTGGTGGCTCCACAGTGTGAGTGTCGGTCCAAGCACGAATCCGTTAATTTAGCGACTATGGCGTGTTCTGGTGAGCGGCTGGGAAACTAACAACTGAACCCTTTTCGCCGTGCTTTCCCTCATTCGCTCCGAACGGGGTCTAGCAAACTAATCCGGATTCTGCCCGCATTTCTCTCTATTTGGAATTCGATTCCGAATTAAAAGCCTGTGCTCCGAACGGAGTATAACACTGCAATGAAATGCGGATGTGATTGTAAAAGAAAAAGCACAAGAATCCTTTTTTTTCCCACAAAGTTGCCCAAATATAAATTGAAAATTTTAGTTGTAATATTTCTTTTTTTTTTTTTCGTATTTGGTCTGCATCAATAAGAAAATTTTGCTAATAAATTCCACTGCTACAATAATTTAAAAAAGTTTTATAGTTTTATACATCGTTAAAAGAGTTTATAAAAGCTTTATTATATTTTTCTGAAGGTCTCTGTTGGGAAATTAACAAATCGGTACGAACCCTACATTGCATTCATTTAGATTAAAGCTAAACCTTAACCGAAGACGATTCAAGCTAAAGGGATTTTTTTTAATATTTTATAATATTATAATGGTACATTGTTTTGGTTTGTATTTGTAGTTCAACCATCAGTGAATATAGGTGCTGGTAAGAAATTCTACAAACAATTATAATTCTGGAAGGGGTTGGAATACCCCTTAGGTATTGAATCTACAGCGTAAGATGGCATTAAACTACAATGTGAATGTGTAAAGTTTCAACATAATTTTCGAAAACAGCTCCAGGACAAAATATGAATTTAGAAAAATTCACTACGTAGAATAACTTACCCCATCCTATCGTGCATGGGAAAATTATTATTTAGAGTAGATGTTTCTCAAAACGTTCGAAAACTACTGGCACCATCTCCGATGCAATTTACGAACTACACAAAAAAGAACAAATTTTGAGTATAGTTCCTCAGTTCTATCCAAGAAGTGGCTACTCATTCTCCAACGTGTTGGCAAACATTACTTATTTACATCAACAGAACAAAAATGTATATAAATTAACTTACATTTCTTAGGTTCAATTCTGCCAAAGAGCTGGTTTCAGAAATATACAGTGAAATCTCTAATGTTTTAAGTGGCTCTGATATCCAATACCCAAGGAAGTAGCCATCCTCCTTAATATAACTATAAATAATTCTGTGTTTTCAAAGTCTTGTGTAAATGTAGTTTTAGAGATAACCATTAATTTGTCTGTTGTTGATTTTCTTACAGGCATTCTAACAGGCAAAACTAGTTCTGCTAAGGAGTTTCTTAAATAACTAAAATAATCCTTAACACACCTTTTAACGGGTAATTTCGACAGTTTGTAACTTGTGTATCTCAATTCTTGATTTTATGAAATTTTACATTCCAAAACGTAAATAACAACTGATAACCACTGCAAAGGTGAGTACACGCTTCCTAAAGTAACGGGCCGTATCAGAAACGCCAAAAATGTCTATTAAAGTACAAAGCGCATAGAGGAGGGTAGTAAAGCGGAGCCATCTTGACACCAAAATGAGACGCTGGCAAAGATTTGGAAAACTCTGTCCAAAGTTTTGAAACATTGCCATTTGTATTGTTGCTTATTTAGCACTGTGCCTTTATTGTGCCTTTTTTAGCACTGTGCCTTTATTGTGCCTTTTTTAGCACTGTGCCTTTATTGTGCCTTTTTTAGCACTGTGCCTTTATTATATGACACTTGGATATAAAGCTACGATTGCAGTGCATTAACACATTTATTCCAGAAATTTTCAAGCATCCCTTACTTTTTCTATATGCGGCTGCAAAGTTTTCAAGATTTTTAACCGTCTGGTAGCCAAAACCCTCTGTTTAATCGACTGAAGGTCATTTCTTGGCATGGTGGTGGTATTAATGACATTTTACAAAGACGGAAACAGAAACAATGTGATGGGTTGTAGGCTATACTGTCTAAAATTTCCATAAAATTATGGAGAAAAGATTATTTGTTTCCAGTTCTTTTATGCCAGAAAAGTGTAGGTGTAGTTCTAAGTTGAAAATTAATCTGAATAAGGAGTATTGGCTTTGTGCGCTGTAGTGATATATGCACTTTATCATTAGCTATGAAACACGTGCGCAGCTTTAATCATTAGGCTTACAATGTATCCGACAATTACGGCCAGGGTAGATTAGTAGGTAGTGATGCTTGTATGAAAACGTGGGGTAAAGAAAGACCTGCTTCCACCAACGGCACCAGAAGGCAGCACTTTTCTGGTCCGGCGTAGGAGACGAAACTCGAAATAAAAATGGCGGCATCGTTGCCATGGTAACCATTGTAATAGCGACAATACCTGCAGAAACAGACGAAATACTCGTGTGTGGGCATCATCCGAACTTGAAGAACCTATTCTGTGTTCGATTCAAACTGCATGCAGTTTGTTACAATAAACGTAAACCACAAATGAAGCTTTACCTGAACGGCCGATAAGCACGCTATTCAAACCTTCCCGGAAAACAAAACCACGTGTCATACTTAGCGCCACTTGCAGCGACTACCCGTTTTACAATTGAATATTAGATTTAAAAAATAAAACTTGATCAGCCAGTTCTGATCTTTCTTAAAATTATTGTAATGTCCTAATCTGAATTATGATATATTTTAAGCCGATTAATTTTGCATTATTATAGTGATCAATTTGTTTTAGTGACGCTAAATACTTTTGATCCCCATGATGCTTTGCGTTCCCGTTACTTCACGGCAGCGCCCTCTGGCGGTAAATTGCTGAAAGCAGGTTGTTTTTTCCGCCAAAGTGTTTACTATTGTCAGAGAAAGAGTGTCACTACCTATATATTCTTCTACCCTGATTACGGTTAAAAGGAACAAATCACCAGTTCTTTGTAGCTTAATTTTACGAAAACTTTTAACAGTGTAGCAAATACAAGGTCGATGGAGAAAGCTAAAAAAAAGATGTGAGCACACCACACCAAATTTAATGTCCATTAACATACTTTTTAACACGCTGTGGTATTGTCTACTTGCCTTTTTACCATTCACAAGTGAAGTCCATGCATTTGATATACAATGCATGGATGCTTTTGAACAATTAAAATATTTTGCTCACACTTTTCACTTTTTTTTTCATAGTCTGCGAAATAGTCCTCGGAAGTACCAAAACATGGTGCTGAATAGTCGGCTATTCGACTTTTATTTCATCTGAACAAAGATTTAAACCTCTAACGATAACAAAACTGATTTTATTTTATCCTACTGAAAAGATAAATTAGAAAAGAACATATTTGGAATATTTTACGGCCATCTACTAAAAAAAAAAGATTTGGGTAAGTCATATTTCACTATTAGCAGGAAACTCGACCAAAATGTATTGGTGGGATCGGTAGCTATCATCCTCCGGTTGAATTCCAGTAATTTCGGACCTGGAACAGAATACCAAGGTATAGCAATGTTGTCTTTAGGAAATGTATCTCGGCCTTCGAAAGGTATTTCATTGTGTTTTTTTTTAAGCTTTTTTGTGCATTTGATTTTATTGTTGTTCGTGAGCAGGGTATTTATTTTATGTATTTATTCGTTTCATTGTTTCCTTGTTAAGGACTTGTATGCTATTCACGAGCCGAAATTATTGTCATTTACTCGCATGCTCCAACAGGAGGACTACAGTTGGTCGACTGTTGTCATTCATATCGAACAAAATATTTAAAATGCGAACAACACATTATCTTAATGGTGTTAATTTATCAATTCAGATGATATCAGTTGTTCTTTTATGTGTCGCAGTATCGAATCACGTTTTAAAAATTGAAATACACAAGTCAAATTTGCCAAAGTTGCCCATTTTAAAGTTGTTTTTTGTCTTTTAATTTCCTTTACTGCTGAATACTATTCTGGAGACGACCATTCATTTTTTTCTTTCCTTTTTTCCAGATATTCTGCCATTCAATACTGGAACTGGTAAGGAATTTCACAAATAAATAAAATAATCCTGACGACACCTCATGAAATTTCCTTCCTTTCTTGATTCTAATATTATTATTTTTTAACATAATAGTAATAATAATAATAACGTTTATTTCATAACGACTCGAAGTTTGATGTGCCAAACTTGTAGGAGTCTACACTTCAATACACATCGAAAAATGAATAAAAAATAGATAAATAATCATAATTACAGTTGTTTTTACACTCTTTGCAAGAATCCTTACATAAACAATACATATCAACATTAAGACACTATTTACATTTTCTATTCATTTCCTGTTTGTTATTTATCTCATTATGTCTTATCCATTATTATTTCCTTTAAATTCAGGTTTGATTCTTTTAAGCTTTGATATTATAACACGATTTTAGGCAATTCATTAAAATTAAATGCTTTCACTCTCTTTGGTTTCGCTTTTATATGTTTTAAATAAATGAACACAAATTCCTGTAAATTACATGAAGGAAAGAGGAAAACAAGGAAAACAGCGAAAATAATACACTAGAATTAACGTAGTACCCACCTTTGGAGTGGCATGACCCGGATTCAAACTAGCAACCCAATTCGTCTCCAGATCACTGACATAGCTGTTCGGTTTGTTTTCTTCTTTCCTTTTATGTGTTTTAACCCACGTTGATTTATTTTTGAAACGTTTAATATGTATTCAAGGTATTCTCGCCATTTTCTTTTGACCTGCCAAAAATTTGTTGTCTTTGCGTTAGAGATCTGCCCTCATTTCTGCCACGCAACGCACAAACATACACGTCGAAAAGCACAAACACGGAATACGATAAGGCATTTTGATCATCAGTAGCCTACCAAGAATTTTAGTTTCCCGCAACACGTTCAACTATTTTCGAATCTTTACCAACAATGTAAAACAGTGGCCCGTTATTTCAAGAACGTAACAATACCACGTTCTTTCAAAGTGTAGAACGTCTGCCAACAATAGCCGACAATGGGAACGAGCTCTTCGCCGTAATGGGCATTAAGTCGGATAATGGCCGAAAACCTTGTGCATTCCTAAACAATGGCCCTCGGGACGCTGCGCGCCCTCGGGCATTGTTTAGGAATGCCCGCGGTTTTCGGTCATTATCCTTTACATAATTTATTTATTTTTCAATCCTTTCAATTATTTCATCAGTAATCCATCCTTTCTTTCTGTTTCTTTCTTGTGTTTATTTGAACTAATTATTTGCCTTTTATTACTCTGATAGATTCTTTCTATTTGATTATTCATTGCACCAAAAATTTTGTTCGGACAATCCATTTTGTCTAAAAATTCCCAGTTAACTTCGTGCAACTCCTTAATGATATTTTTATGATTGTGTTCTGTAAAAATAACTTTAGTATCTCTTATTGTTTTCTTAATATTACATGTTTCGTCCCATGCCCAACACATTGTGAATAATGATCTGAGATTTTCTTTATAAATGTTGCACCCTTTGCATTCCATTCTTTAGTTCTTATAAAAATGTGGTCTAAACAAGAACGTTGTATAACACATACACCATTTTTTCGTACAACTTCTTCTCTAGCTGGTGAATCAATAAGTTTTTCAAAACGAGTTTTGATAATAGATATTCATACTCATCAATGTTAACTAGATCGTTTTTATCTGTATCATCATGTATTTCCTTCAATATATCAATATTAAAATACCCCAATATAATTTGGTTATTCTCATCGTCATTATCCCCCTTAATTATCTTCTTTAGTTGGGTTAAAACTCTTTTTTGTTTGTTTCAGGTCTTCTGTATACATTATAGTAATTCAAATTTTTTGTTTGATGTCATTTTCCATATCTATTTGTAATCCATTTATGTCTTCAGACATTATTTCTTTACGTTGAGTTATTACTAAGTTTTCCTTAACAAACACAATCACACCACCACCTCGTTTTGTCACTTCTCTAGTTGCAGCTTCCTTACCATAGCCTTTTATGTTATAGTTATTAACCTCATACCTTTTAATTTTAATTTCGGTCAATGCGATTATATCCCACTCAACTTTAATACTGGCAAGTTGTTGTTGTAATATTCCCAGTTGTATAAACTTCTTATATTTGTATGTATGATTTTAATATTATAGTTATGGCGCACCATAACTGTTCTATATAATAATTTTATATATATATATATATATATATATATATGTGTGTGTGTGTATGTAATTATGTAATTGTTGCATTTCATTATAATTTCTAAAGTAATTAAACTGCTTCTTTCTTTATTTTTTATAGGTACGACATCGAAAGCTCCCCCTGGTAATAGATTGAACAGCTATTAAGCACTGCATTTCTGTAATAAAATTTGTTCCCAACGAAGAATCAAGTTTGGCACATTGATTAATAATGTATGTTTCCTTACCTTCTTTGCAGTCATTTTGCCAGTCGTCTCAAATCCCGGTAAGAAAACTGGGACTGGTTTGAAATTTATTCAGTGAGGTTTTTTTCGACAAAATTTTGCATTGCCATGGCGTATAACACTGCTGAGTGATGTTATTGCCACTGTTCTGTTATTTTTGTTGCTGTTCTACATTAGGTTGGCTCGGTAGAGGCTATCGTAGAGGTCTGCTGGTCTATGAGCTAATGAGACAGTTGAATTCTGGCTACATATTAGAAAGGGTAGGTAGGTAGTCTCTGCTTTGAGGTAAGCCTAACTTCATGAGCGAAGGGAGGCGAATGCTGTATCCTCTTAGGCGTGGTTGGGCTTCGTCACAAAGCAGGAACTACCTACCCTTGCTAATGTGGGTCCAGAATTGGACTTCCTATGCGCTCGTAGACTAACAGAGCTCTATTTTCAACGATTAGGCTGTAGACAATCATGAACACGCACCATGGAATGAACACACAGCCATCCAGATACATAGTAACGATGTTAAGTACCACTATGAGACAGAGATACAGTATTATCGTCAGTGTAATTAGCATTGAATTAGAGGACTAACGGCGCAATTTTGTCTGAGCAAGTGAAACCTCACGATTGTTAGTAGCATTGAACAGAATTGTAAACTGAACAGCGTTCCAAACCTGATACGCTTTAAGTTCAAAATCAGCCCCTTTTTGCAGGACTAAGGAATTCGGGATCGGCATTCACTGAATGAAAAGATATAACATCTCGGTGACATTTAAATTTCAAAAAATAATATTGGTGGCGAGATTGGAAAGACCAATTTTGCACTGACAGAACCTTGTCTAAGGTTTGCATGCCACCGCATATCAAAACCAGTTGCACTTAGAGTACAACTGGTTTTGATACGCAGCAGCATGCACAACTGTCGTGCAATGTTTTTGCGCAATTATTGTGCAATGTCCTGTAGGGAACATGGTCATATGGAAAAAGGTCAATGCATTACAACAAAACTCAACAGAACTAAGTTACACAGGGATCCCTACTGGCTACATTTTTTGGGCGAAGTCAAACCTGTGTTGCATACAGTCACAGCAGGACTACCGAAATCGGCAGCGGCATTCACTGAACGGAAAGATGTAACTGTTTGGTGACATTGCAATTTCGTGAAATAATACCAGTTGGAAGATTGTAGAGACCATTTATACACTGACAGAACCTTTGTGGAGGTTACATGCTGCCGTGCATTCAAACCAGCTGTATCCTAATTTTGGAAACACAAATAGGGATTGAGATCGTGTGAGAAATGGTCAATGCATTCCACCAAAATAAGGAAACTCACAGGGCTATGACGAAAGTCACGCAGAATGAACTCGAACGAGTGCAGAAAAGTGATCTATGTGGAATTTAGATAAACTTCAGTAGCATTTTCGTCAGAGGAAGCATTTTCTTTTTTTTTTTTACTTATTTACCTTGGACTTCGCAGTTCACATGCGAAGTGGCACATTCATCTTGCTTTCAATGTTCAACATAGGATTTGTAGTCTGTGTGGTCGATTGTGGCATGTCAAATATCCTGGTTTTTCCGCTTGGATTTCTCCAGTTAAATTTTCCATCTCGTCATTTACTACAGGACAGAAAAATCCCAGAAGGGATTACCGCTCTTTATAAACTCAAAATTAATGTGGTCAAAATTAATATAGTCAAAATTAAACTCAAAATTAATGTAGTCAGACGATTAAAGGGAAAACCCCCAGAAAAACCCAAAAGGGATTACCGCTCTTAATAAACTCAAAATGAATGTAGTCAAAATTAATGTAGTCAAAATTTAACTCAAAATTAATGTAGTCAGACGAATAAAGGAAAAACACCCTGAAGGAAAAAAACCCAGAAGGAAAAAAACCCAGAAAAAAAACTGACAGGATTACCACTCTTAATAAACTCAAATTAATGTAGTCAAAATTAAACTCAAAATTACTGTAGTCAGACGAGTAAGGAAAATAAGTAAGGAAAATAAGTAAGGAAAATAAGTAAGGAAAATTATTTTTGTAAATTCCATGTAGCTGTTTTCAAGAAGGTGAACTATTCTCTAAAAAAACAGCTTCCGATGGACTATTTTCCCTTTAGAGCTCACTCATCCTATTACTTCCCTAATTATTTGGCGTTACCTTGGTCATAGAAATTAACAAACCATCCCAAGTGGAACGTTACATTTTACAGCATGTAATTGTAACCAACTTCTGACCCAGTTTGAACAATTCTTTAAATCTGTGTCTTGGTTCCGCAAAGGTTCTCAAATGTTCTCACGACAGTCTGCAACCTAGCGGGACGATTTTGGCACCAATCACCAATCGACTAATTCACAGTTCGTGTTCAAATTTGAATTGAACGTAATTCGTGGTTAATAATTTTGTGTAAGCATTTTTATTCTTATATGTCAGAGTTGTTTATGTAACAACTGCCTGCGGCCTTGCAGTCCTGGAAACACCGGTTCTCGTCAGATCCCCGAAGTTAAGCAGCATTTACTTGGGTGGGTGACCGCCTGGGAATCTGGCTGTTGCAGACATAGGGCCTTAGGGCTTCGGGCAGATGACCAGGAGTGGTTAACGCTCGTTAAACCCTTTGAAACCCTTTTTTTTATGTAAACTCATGAGCACATGCAAGTTTTACAAATTTCAGTACAATTATGGTGATTACGATTATTCAAGGCATTATTAATTTGTAGTGGTAGACTAAAACTAACCTGTTTTGTGGAAGGGTACACTATAAAGAAGCTGTGCACTAAAAGTGTGCATCACTGTTTGCCATCTAAGGATACACATGAATTGTGTACTGGTAGTGCACAAACCATCTCAGAATATGTTCTGCCAGTTCACAAGCCGTGATGGAGGTTGAGCTGGTTACAGTGCACATGATTTCGTTTCAGATCAGCCTCCATATGGCTTGTGCGGCAGAACACATTTGTGTAGTTGCAGCATACATTCTTGAGATGGTTTGTGAGCTACCAGTACACGTGCACTGTCGCTGTGTACCATCTAAGTGTTACCACGGTAGCACACCGTACGTGTACTGGTAGCACACAAACCATCTCAAGAACGTATGCTGCAACTACACAAATGTGTTCTGCCAGTACACGAGCCACGTGGAGGCTGCACTAGCGCATAATGATTTGCACTGTGAGTGTCTTTAGAGTGCACTTAGAACATTTACATGAAAAAAATTACAAATGATGATGAATAAACAAAAAATTGTAAGGAATGGAATGTGCAGTACACATATCTGATGAACTGAGCCAAAGGTAGGCTACATACGATAAAAAACAATATTTAATATATTGGTGTCAGAGGATACATAAAAACAGCAATCCCTACATCAGAGTGAAAACATAAAAACATTAAAAAAAACACTTTACGTAGCCATAAGTGAGTCACCCAACGTAATACAGAGTTAGCGCTCCAGCACTAAAACAAATAAAGTAACACTGTAAATAACCACTTATGGCAATGTAAGGTGTTTTTTAATGTTTTCCGATTTTACTCTGATGAAAGTATCGCCGCTTTTATGTATCCCCTGACACTGAAATATTAGACATTGTTTTTTTTTTTTATCATGCTTTTGGCTCAGTTCTTCAGATATGAATAAACAAGGGATGAAAAACAGGTGAAAAATCCAATCAAAAAACAAAGAAATTAGCTAAAAACAAACAATACCACACCTGCAAAAAAAAAACCCTTATCTTGATACCCCTAACCTTATACCCTGATCCCACACCCTTACCATTGTTCTAATTATTAAATTATCTGTGTTTATTCAAATTACACAACTAACAAATAAATGTTTTTCCAGTATTGGAACTGAATCATTTACATTATTTTCCAGAGGTGAAAAACAACTTCATTAAATGCAGTAAGTAATTCATTTCACCATTTTGTGTAACACACTGTTTCCTTCTCAGCACATGAAACTGCAGAATCGATTTTTGTTCACGTTATCCTGTAAAAAATGCACTCTTTAATAGTGTCCACGGCCTATCTTGAGTTCTCCGCAGAACGAACAAAGATAATCGATTGTACGTTTTCAGTAGCAGAGTGCCTTGTTGATATCCAAGATGGTTACAAAAACAATGGCGGCCATCGATTAAAGCCACCCCATCCAGGAAGACGTAGCCGCTCACAAAATACCTGCAGGACTCAAGATACACCGCGCACACAATATAAAGTTGATGAGTTTTTACATAGTAGAAAGTTGGTAAATAACTATATGGTATTTGGTACACTTGTTTGTTTCTTTAAGAAAATCCAACGCCGTACGCATTTGACGATAGTTTGGTGCTAGTTAGCTGTACATTGGATCTGCTCCTGAAATTAAACGGTATGTATGTTGGTTCTTTGTGCAACAGTTGATTTTTTACCCAAAGATAGTTGCTTGGATGATTAGACAAGATAGTTGATAGTCGAAAATAATAGTTGATTTGTTTTCAATGCAATTATTCAGGTATAACTGAAAATGTTTTATTTTTTTAGCTTTTCAATAGGTTGAGAAAATTATCGATAATTTTTTTTCAACAAGAATGTTTTGGCCTCTAAAAACTCACGAGTGCTATTTAGGCAGAAATTAAATTCGCGAGTGCGTAGAACGAGTTAACTTTTCTGCCAATAAATAGTACAAGTGAGTTTAATGGGCTAACAAACGAGTGCTGAAAATCACATTAATACTTTCCAATAGCTCTCGTGGGGCATTTTAGAGAATGTTTGCTTTCTTTCTGCAAAACGAGCACCATGCCCACTTACACTGAGAATATTCGTTTTCTTTTTACTAAATGAGGAGCATGGTCGGCTTACAGTGAAAAGAGCCTGGCTAATCGAAAGCGAAACCGACAGCGTACCTTCTGTTTCAGTAATTATGCAGATTGAAGCTTTTCTCATTGGGCGCTGACAAACAAACCACAGATCTATACAGTACATCTCACTTAGAGGATGCTGTTTGTTTTATGCCCTTATTAGGGAAATGACGTCAGCTTCGTTAATCGTTGGGCAATCTGTGGTCGGGCTCTTACGGAAATACGAAGCAGGTTTCAGGAATAGTTATGGCCATATTAGAGCAATGACATTACTTTCGTGAATCGTCGGTTTTTTATGGAAACACGAGAAGGCGTCTTGATTAAGATACTTTTAATTTGGCGTATCAGCAACATAAAAATGACGTTAGGCCTAATATGAAATGCCAATGCCGAAGTGAAATAAATTACAGGTTGGTTGATGAAATGCTATGGTGGATAGTATCGCTACGCTAAATAAGAGTTAAACAGCGTAAGCCAAACATATAAGGTAAACATTATACATAAAAACTAAACTCCGTAAATCAAAATTACTTCTATTATCGAAATCGAGATCGTAAATCGAAACCAAAACCCTAAAACGAAATTCCTTCAAAAAATCGTTTTGTGAAAAGCAAACAAAAATTCTCAAACCGCATCCCACTCGTGCTTGTATTAAATGTATAATTTGGGTGTTTTAGCACTCAACTCCTTTCCAACAGATTTCCCTCCACCTTTGGTCTCGGGAAATCAAATCTGGAAAGGAGTTTCTTGCTAAAACACCCAAATACAAAATTTAATACAAGTATTTGTGGTATTAAAGCTGAAAAGACCATGGTGAAAAGACCACACCAGAGCTTTCTGCTTCAGTAATTATACAGATCGATGCTTAATTCGTTTCTGAATTTGTCGTCCACAAACAAACCACAGATCTATACAGTATATATCACTTACAAGTTGTGATTCGCTTTCATTCTCATTAATGCCCGTGTTAGGGAAACGATGTCAACTTCGTTAGTCATCGGGATTTTACGGAAACACGAAAATGCTTCTCGGCAGCGTTCGGATTAGTTATGCCGGTATTAGGGCAATGAATTCACTTTCCAGAGTCGTCGGACTTTTACGAAACACAAAGATGCTTTTCGGTCAGGGTACGTTTAACGTGGTGTATCAACGTTTAAGCCTAATACGAAACAACTGCACCGAAACAAACGAAATTTCAGGTTGGTTGAAGAAATTTGATGAGGGCCAGTATCGCTCAACAAAAATAGAGCAAACATTGTTAACATCGTAAACATCATAAAACTAAATATCGTAAATAAAAATTATTGCGTAAATCAAAAATTGACACCTAATTCGAAATCGAAACTGTAAAACGAAATTACTTTGGAGAATCGTTTTGGGGAAAGAAAAGAAAATATTCTCAAACTGAATCCCACTCTTGCTTCTATGAAATGTATAATAATTTCATAGAAGCAGTCGGGGTATTATAACCGAGAATTTCTCGGAATTCGTGGTCATTATTACTGATCAGTAGCAGAAGCTGATCTAGTCGAGGACCGCACAGAGGATCAATGCAAAGTCCCTGTATTGAAGAGGGTAGTATGAGAGACTACCAATTTCTTTTAGCAGCTATGAGAACTATTCTGGACAATATTTCGGGCTCCCTATGACGATTATAATTTTCTCGGATTGAATCCTTGGGATATTAGTATATGTCTTCCTCCTTACGTTAAGTAAGACTCAAAATTTATCCGTTTTTTTTATTTACAGCATAGAAACAAACAAAAAAATTATTAATAATCTACATAATTAAAATCATATGATGTGCGTGCGTGCGTACGTGCGTGCGTGCGTGCGTGCGTGTTTGTACCTCTACTCCTCCGGAACCAAAGCACCTACAAAGATGGGAGTAGGACCAAACGAAAGATAATTAAATTTCGCTTTTAGTAGGCCTATTTTCATCCTTGTAACTTGATATTATCACCCTCAAATAAGCGAAAGAACCTGAAAAACTAACGTCAAAGTTTTTTTTTTACCCTCTTCATGTTTGTTCATGACGTCATAGTTTGTTCATGAAAACCACCTCGAGCAAAGAGAGATGATCTGGAAAAAGGTGCACGGACAACGTATTTTGCAACAAACCACATATACATCTTAAAATTGGTTTCATACTAACTGACTTGATGCAGGGAAAAATCAAAACAATAGATTTGGTTTTAAAACGTGTCAAACATTCGCGTTTCTGAAGCACAGAGGTGCGTGGATTAAACGATCAAAGCAAGAAATTCCCACGTAAAGTAAACATTTTCAATGTGTGTCTCGCTTTGCTCTATCAATTTTTCATCTCTTACCCTCGTAGGAGATTACACCTGACGTTCTGCAGATGTTTCTCCAAGTGAGGGATCATCAGAAAGTGAAGTGATAAGACGCCCATGGAAAAATCGTACTGAGCAGGATGTAAAGAACAAAATTCTTAAAATAAGTAAAACAAGAAAACCCATATAAAGTGTATACTAACACAAATTACAAGTGATGTGTGGGTTCTTGGTGGTTACATCGATTCAGTCACGTTTTTGAGGAAATGTCTGCTCTGATTGAGTGAGTGAAGCGAACGAAAATTAGCGTTTGTCATCAGAAAAAGCGCTTTTCTGATAAATTGCTTGATCTTAACTTTTTGCTTGATTCCTTGGACGTCAAAAAATAATATTGACATTCTCTCGAGATAACCGATATCACATACTACACTCTTATAATTTGCTTGGTCGTTTTTTATGTGGAAGGTCTGTCTGTATCATAAGTGTTGCAGCAAGAAATCTCCTCGAGCGCGGCGAGACGACGCGGAATGAGCGAGCGAAGCGAGCGACTCCGCTAGTTATTATTAAGACGATTTGTTCCTACGAAACTCATGTTAAAAATGGTTGCAAATTGACGTAAATTAATCGTCAAATTCAAATTATGCATGGTAAAACTATTCGTCACTATGTGGTTCCACAGTATGATGTTTCCATGTTTACTGAGATAAAGCAAAAGCAAGCTAAAGCAAATATTAGCAAACACGTCAGTCAGGAAAACTGACGCATCGTTACAATAAAAATCCGAAAGACTTTTTTTCCAAATTAAGATTTATATTTTGAACGATTGCACAACAGGAAATTAATAAATATAGCCCATATTTTGACTGTTTACTAATTGCGAGATGAAGCAAAAAGTAAAATAAATACTGCAGTGAGTGTTGCAAAATGACACTCTTGTTGAGGGCTTAGACGTGATTGGCAGTTAAGCCAATCCCCCATTGGCTTAGAC
>JAHWFP010261280.1:16842-49776 GCA_023313725.1 Lithobius niger
AGAGCCCGTAAATGAATTTTCAGACCCCATTTTGAATTCAAATACCCCCCCCCCCCCTCCAAAAAAATTTCTGGATGTGCCACTTCAAAGAACTAGAGCTTTAGTTAATTTCTGGGATAAACTTTTAAGAGGCAGCGATGGCCTGAGTTAATTTTGTTTACATTGTTTTTAGGTGCACCAGCAAGCAACACTGGTTCTGGTAAGAAATAATTTAGAAAGACGATATTTTGGGGTACGAGACTGCAGTGACCGGCCATTAAGCAACCATTGCTGGGTACACAATTATTACTTACTAGCGGAATCGCTCGCTTCGCTCTCTCATTCCGCGTCGTCTCACTACCCTTCCCTCCCGGTCTCCCCCCCCCCCTCATTAAGTTGCCGTTCGGTCGGTAGATGGCATCGTATGTTCGCGCTGCTGGACGTTGCGTTCTGGGCGCAGCTACTATCTCAGCGGGCCTTGGCTGCTCCTCTTGTAATTTGCCGTTCCGTCGGTAGATGGCATCGTATGTCCTGCCGGCTGCGCTGCAGATGCAGATGACTGCTTCGTATGTCCTGCTTGCTGCTGCTGCTGGCTGCTGCTGGCTGCCTTGCGGATTTTGTGTAATTATATATATAGATTCATCTTTGTCCAGACGTGAAAATTTATGGTCAGAAACTCAGTGACTGCTCCTTGGTTTTCTACATTCCCACCTAGGGATTTCTACATTTGCATCCTTCACCTCTACATAACGTTGAACAACAACTGAAGTGCATAGTGTCAACGCCTCCTAAAGTACAGGCCGTATAAGCTTTACCTGCCACAACGACCTTCAAAAATCATGGCAAATAGAGAAGCACAGGGTGGCATATGCACCACCACCAGTTGGCAAATAGGTGTCCAAATGTTCGCCAGTTTTATATTTCGCTGCTTGGTGTCCAGATTGTGCCACTCACCAAAGTTCCTTTATGCTTGTATGTTAGTTGACGTTTTTGGCGTTTCTGATACGGCCTTTACATTAAGAGGCCTTGACCTCTCAGGGCCCTCCCTGTTCTATCCTTTTCTTGAAAACGAACTCCAGGAATAACTATCAACTTAAAAAAAAAGGAACCATGGCTGCTCAACTACTTTGATTTTGTGTGTGTGAAACGCATTTTCTTGATAAACTAGTGTTAAGGGATAACATTGAGCAAAATGCTCGACAAATGAGTGGTGTCGTCTATGATCAAGTTCACAACCTATGCAAAAATAGTTCAATGCCAGCTAAGATTGAAGAGGTGCAGTGGTGTAGGTGTGCATGGTCGTAAGGCATGGTATACATAAAAAAGGCCTGGATTTATTTACCTATCATTCATATTTTTTTTTAAAACCTGTCGTCACTCCGTCACCATAGGCTAGTTATTATTACCAAAGCTTGAGTTTAAATTTAATTTAATTTTTAAGAAATTAAAAAATAATTTGTAACGAAAAGTTTGGGTATCACAAAGAGGACAATGTGTGCAAAGATATAGGGCAAGGTATGTATTGCATGACTTTGTGCGCCCTTGTCTAGGTAACGGAAGTTGCGCCCCTCGCGGAACTTCATAGTGACGCGAGGGTCGTAGCTCCAATCTCAGCCGACCTTGAAATAATTTCACACACTTCGCCAATTGGAAAATAGTTAGTACCATGGATTTCTCTGATATGTGTTAAAATACTACTCCCAATTACATCAACAGTATCAAGTAAATAGTTTCCACATGCACGAAAGAAGATATCTTATAGAGCCAGTGAGTTGATTTCACTGTTTTCAAGTTGTTATATGTGCCATTATTGAAACAGAGGACGATTTGTACATACTTCAGATTTCATAGTGGTACAGATATGCCCGATCCTATAGCTTCGGCAATCTTACAAGCCAAACCTCTAGGTTAAAAAAAACCACAAAACTGTAATCGCCCAATTCACCATTTCCGGGTATCATCACAAATTTGTAAGTAGGCTCTATTCTAAACTTATTTGGAAAATGAAAGTAACAATATAAAAACCGTACTTACTGTTTTTTTTCTTTAATTAAAAGTACACATTTCTAGCACTACATTTACAACACTTGATAAAACACAGGAAAGCCAAGGCTCACAAGAAATAACTAAATACACATGCAAACATATTTACGTTGCCTTTTGGACTTACATGTCAGACTACCTGAGCGGGGAATCGAACCCAGGACCTTTGAAACCTTTTTCTGAGACCCTACAAAAAGGTTTCAAAGGTCCTGGGTTCGATTCCCCGCTCAGGTAGTCTGACATGTAAGTCCAAAAGGCAACGTAAATATGTTTGCATGTGTATTTAGACACTTGATAAAGGTACTGAACAATTAAACATGCTGTACAACTGGCCTTGATAAAAATTAAAATACCAAACGGTCTTAGAAAAAGAATAATTAACGCTCCAATTATAACAAATTATTCGGTTTTGCTAATACACATTCAAAATTGAGGGATATTCATTCACGTATTATTTACTGTTTTCTTTAATTAAAAGTACACATTTCTAGCTCTACATTCACAACAGATTTGATAAAAGTACTAATGCATGCTGCACTACTGAATTTGGCTAAAATTTTAATGACAAATAGTCTTTGAAACTAGATTAATTAATGCTAGAGTTATATCAAATTCCTCAGCATTGCAAATACACATTCAAAATTGACGGGGACCATAGTATCGGACCTTCATTTACATACTGCTCAAATTTTTTAGTACACTGTTGCTTTAATTACTTCCATATTTATTTATTAATATAGTATGTGATGCCATGTAATTGTAGCCGGGTATTTTCCTAATCTTGAATTAGTGATAGCCAGTCTCTAGTTATAGCTGGGTCTAAATTGCTTAACTTTGAGAAAGAAAATCTTATTTCTTAATGGTTACCACCATGTTTAGGTTTATTAAAGAGTATTGATAAAAGCATTCATGTGATATTATTTACCATTCTTAATGTCGGACATCGGTTTTAAACGTATTGATACAGTAAATGTCTTTTCTACATTTTGTAGTAGATGTTGTCTAGTTGTAGCCAGTCTCTAATTGTAGCCGGGTCAAAATAGTTTGTTTTTAACCAGTAGCCCGGGCTAAAAGTAGAGGATTTACGGTATGCCAAATAATAAGATATTTTATTTCAACACATTAATTCAATGTTGTATTTTGTATTTTTTTCATGTACACTAAAAGGTAACTCGGACTACGGTATGAAATTCGTTACATACTTATATTTTTATTGAAAAGAATTATTCTATTCTGCTGCAGTGTACATTGTTTATCCATTAATTGTTATCTTTCATTTTATATAGGTACAGTAACAGGCTACGCTGGCTCTGGTGAGTATTCGTCAGACATTCTTATCTTATAATACAATAATGCTATTAGGCAGGTGGATATCTGGGGATTGGGACAACCAAGTGTTTGAAACTAAAAAAGTGACCAAAATGAAACTGAGTGATGGATGTTATTAGCAAATATAGTTAAGAAATAAACAAGTGAGGGAGTAGTAAATAATGAAGAAATCACAAGGTAAAGGGTAAACGAAGCAAGCAGTTTGCATTAAAGACTGGCCTTGTGAGGATACACAATACACTAGTCTGAGAAGAAAAGAAAAGACAACTGCCCTGACTAGGACTCGAACCCAGGACTTCCCGTTTACTATGGCCGGGCGCTCAAACCGCTGCGCTACCGAGGCGGGTACTGGCTACAGGTTCCAGCCGAGCTAAGTAGCTGTTCAGTCTTTCTCAGTGGTGACCTAAAGGTCACAAACATACATACAAGGAGGGAAAGCAACTTTGCTTCTTGGCCTCCTCACTAGAAATAATGCAAGTAGTGAATAAGGAAGAAATCACAAGGTAATGGGGAAACGAAGCAAGCAGTCTGCATTAAAGACTGGCCTTGTGAGGAAACACAATACACTAATGTATTGTGGTTCCTCACAAGGCCAGTCTTTAATCAGATTAGTGTACTGTGTTTCCTCACAAGACCAGGATATTATGCCGTGGGGTTCCTTATATTTACCTACTTTTTAGTGGAAAATTCCTTATTTTTCTTTATTTATGACTTACAAAATTCCTTATTTCCTACTCCCCCCCCCCCCTAAAACCAGCTACGACCCCTGAATGTATTATGAAATGTATTTTTGTTTCTTTTCAGGATTTCAAGGTAATGGTGGCGGCAATGGTAAGAAATCATTTTTTTGTTGCATTGTTGGTGGAGAGGAAGCAATGACTGGGTCCACAATATCAAGATATTTTTATTAGCTTCAAAGTTCGACTTCCGTCACATAAGCTATAAAAGAACCACTACGGTAACCAGACAAACATAATAGCCAACGATACAACTGGCCAACAATATTGCGACTTGAAAACATATAAGTTAGTTAACAGATCGACTGCCTTGCCATTGAAGCCTTGTTAAAAATGGCCGAAGTTTTAAACTGTAGATCAACAAAAGCATATTTTAATTTTCCACTGAGTCAACGTTACAAATACGTTTACATCACAGTGAGACAGAAATTAATCCAATATAGTATTTGTTTAGTATTTGAACACATGATGATGGCATTATTATGCAGGTTCCACAACTTTTAATTCAATAAAGGGAATTCGAATCCCATGGGTTTTAGCGTTACTACAATATGAATGTCTACCGATAGCTCCGCGACAAAACACGGACCTAGAAAATGTGAAATAAGCTTCATAAGTTAACTTCTCCTACTCTTTCACGCGTGTGAAAAGTATTTATTCAATAACTGTTGGTGCAAACTGTTAATATTTAGTAAATAGTCGGAAAATCGAGGAGCACCAAATTTGAAGAAACTAGTGTACTGTACAATCTTTTTCATGCTGTTTGTAAAGTCTATCAGAGATGGCGTCACTCGATTTCAAACGTTTTGCTAAATATTTCCCATTACACCAAGTTATCAAATAAATAGTTTTCACACTGACGAAAGGAAAGAACAAGTCAAACAATGGATTGGATTTCACAATTTTAAGTTAATAATTATACAGTATGTCTGAGAAGTCCTGAAACAGGTAGGCCTATATGGTATAGGCCTATACAGTGTGTAGGCCTATGGTGTAGGCCTATACTACACCCAGAGGAAAGTCCTGGGTCCGAGTCCTGGGTTTGAGTTCAAGGCCCTGGAATCAGTGATTAGACATTTGCCTATTATGGAAGACATTTGCTACTCCCATTAGGTGCATATTTTGATGATTTGCACACCTTACACTTAATACGGTTTAGGTGTACATCGTATAGGCCTACACTGTATAGGCCTATACCATATAGACCTACCTGGTTCAGGACTTCTGATACATACTGTATATTTGGTCATGGAGTGGTTTTGGAAAAGAGGGTGAAATGTCGGTGCTTTCATACTGTAGTTTAATACCATCTAGCAATACATATATCCAACAGCCGAGGGTTTAGCCACACACTTTCAATACAGAATGATGTTATTGTAAAGATTTTAATTTATGGAAGATGGCACACAGGAAGGAAGTTTACGATAAAACAGCTCTTTTATGATAAATTAGTAGTAAAGTAGTGAAGTACGGTAGTAGTAAGCAACAAGGACACGACATTGTTAAAATATTTTTGGTCAATGTACCAAAATATCCTTCTGCTTGGCACTGGACACCACCCGGACATCGTCAATTTCAGCAGCTTACGTACAGCGTTAGAGGTCACATGAAACTAAAAACTGTACGGCATATTCAATATTAATATATTTTGTTGTATAATATCGTACATTTTATTCTTTTAACAACGTAGTTATTACTCGTTAGTTTTTTTGCAGATTTCCATTACATCTTAATTACAGTGGTTTAATTTGTACTGTTTTTTTGGTGGAATGCTAAGATTATCATTTATTATTTTATTATTTTTTGTTAGGTGTAACAACAGCAAGCGATATTGAGCCAGGTGAGACATACTTACTTTTCATTTAAACAAATGTACCGAGTCAATTTCATGTGGAAATAAAGCAGAAATGACAAATGTTACATCTTTTTTGTTTAGGAAACCTACCGGCTAATTTCAATTTTGGTAAGACAATTTTAGTCCTTTTGTGTGTTATTTGGCATTTCTGTGGAGGGGTGTGTTGCATACTACTCTAAACTACATGTAGGCCTAGACAAATTTTAAGGAAATGTGTAAAATTGTTATTTTTTCGAAGGGGGAGTGGACGGTTATTCATTTTAAACATTAAAGGAATAGCTAATCCTTTGTGTGATTGACATCTGTATCGCTAGATGCCATTAAGTTTAACTATAATGAAACAACCTGCAACTATCCTACAATGTGAATTTGTAGTGACCTCCCACTCTTTTTCCGAAATCAGGTTCGACAAACGAAGTTCCATCTGGTGGAATTTGCTAACTCTGTTAAATTCGTTCTTTTTCATGCAGTTCACGAATTCCATTAGAGGCGATGCCACTCGTTTTTGAACGTTTTCTTAAACGTTACTTCTTTGGGAACTTTCACGCATTACGTCATCAAGAACTTGTACATTTTCAACCCTGCAATTCCCCCCATCATCAATCGTCCCTCATCAGCAATCGCCATCAAGAGGCAAATCCCTCCACCCCCTTCTTGATGGCGTAATCCTTGAACATTACTTTTAACAAACCTTAATGAATACCTTATACCTTAATAAGAAAAGTGGTCATTGTGGCTGAGCGGTGAGAGAGCTCAATCTGGTAGCCGGAAGTTTTCGGATCTGGTCGAACCCCTGTAAAGGGGACCATGGCAGTGTCCCCACCAGGACTGCCAGCCAGGGTAGCGTGAGAGGCTACCATGCTCCTTCAGTGGCTATGGGAACTATTCTAGCAAATTCTATATAATCTTTCGGCCCCAACGATGATCGGAGATTTCCTGGTTCATATCCCTGGGTTGGCTCCTCCATTTACCAGATATTTCTTCTTATAAAAAGTCAGGTAATGTTCAAAATTGACCTGGTTCAGCCAAATAAGCATTAAATTGCTTCGGCTGACTTAAGATTCAAAGAAATTACTTAAAAAAAATAAATAAATAAACAAACTTTCCACATGCACGAAAGAAAAGGGCAAGTAAAGTGCTGGAGTTGATTTCACTTTTTTTAACATACATTGCCCTCGTGGTGGTTTTGAAAGGTAAAGTGAAATGACTGCCCTGTCTAGTGGTGCAGATAACCAACACCAAAGAGATAAGTATAAAGTGAACCTTGTAAGGAATAATTAAGTCACTCTCTGAGAAATCATTCTTATGTTTGTATGATTATTACATCAAATGTATTCTCTTTGTTTTCCTTGCTTTATCTAGTCCCGATACCAAACGACATAGCCACTGGTAAGATATCAATACTTTTTTTTATTTATATTTAAAAAATTCAGTACCTATTACCTAAAATTAGTACCTATTCCCTAAATTCAGTACCTATTACCTAAAATTAGTATCTATTCCCTAAATTCAGTACCTATTACCTAAAATTAGTACTATTTCCTAAATTCAGTACCTAGTACCTCTTGTAAAAGTAATGCACCAAATCAAATCTCTTGATTGTATGATTTTTTTCTTCTTGTAACAAATAGATCTTGCAGAATGGCTAATCCCATCTGTACCGCTGGGTGGTATTAAAATACAACAATAAAAATGAAAGATTTAACCCTCCTATTTCAAATAGGCCCAGGACAAAATCTGAACTTAAAAAATAGGAAATCAATTCCTTTCGTGGTAGTGAAAAGTATTAATTCTGTCCTTCGGTTATTACCAGATGGAAGTTGAGCATATTCCTAGCCAGGAGAGGTAATATTTCGAAAAATGTTAAAAGAAATTAGTGACGCTAACTCTGATGGAGCTTACGGACTGCATGTGAAGCAATAACGAATATATCTATCCTTCGTTTATTACATGACGGAATTTCAGTGTATTCCTAATCTGAAAAGGTAATTTTTAGTGAATTATAATTGTAGTCCAACTATATTATTACGCCATTTCGTAGTCTATTGTACCAATAAGGAGTAAAGTCTGTGACTTCGTCTACCCCATTTGAAGTTTGTAAAACCTATTTTACTGTAGAAATAAAGCCCCAATTCTATCCCATCATGTAGGCTTTATTTTACAACACTTTGTTCTTAAAGCTTATCTTTCTTTCGAAACTTTACTTTGTTTTATTTTTTCCGGCTATTATTTATGCAATTATTTTCCCATTTTGCATTAGCATTTTGCATTTGCATTTGCATTTGCATTTTGCATTTTTCCCATTATTAATTATAAGTGTTAAGTGCTCATTCAAATTACTGCACCAACGATGATCCGTATAGGGCAGTGACACGACGTAGTATTATTGTATATAACTCTATGGTGGAGCCAGTTACTGGGTTAGCTGCAAGGTGCACTGGTGGGGTAAAAGAAGAGCGTCTTACTGAAGCCAATGCTATTAGACTGGATTTCTTAGGCGTAAAACGTGCGATTTTTGTCGATTTGTTGGCAGTTGTTGACATTTTTAAGCAAGTGGAATCTTTATTTTCCAATTACAACCTAAGCAGCATGAGGGATAGGCGAAAACAACGGTTTTTTAAGCCTACGAAATCCACTCTCAAAGCACTGGCTTGACTAGAAGTGCCGTTGTTTAACCCACCATTTCAATCTAGTGCCCCTTGCAAGTATCTCTCTTGTAGCAATATGACGTCACTTGACTCTGCTCTATGGCGAGTGTTGACCAATAGTCACATCATCTAGAAGCGTGCTAGTGCTTTGTCCATTAAGTTCAGGTTGTTGGATTCGTGGCGTCTACTTATTGCCGTCTGATTGTTGTTGTTCAATTGTTGTTGTTCATTATCAGCGTTTTGGTGAAAGCTAGCAACTGCTTCTCTTACCCGAGATTATTTTCTGGTATTGAATACTAAATAATAATGCGACAGAAAGCTTTGGAAATTGTATAGATCGACGGGGTTTACCGATAGACAACAGAAAGTCCTATTTCAGAGCTGTGCATAAAGGATTTCAATACGAAAATGGTACCTCAACATCACTGATTTCATGCTATACTGCTACTACTACTACTACTACTTATTACTAGCTAATTCCACTCAGATAAAATAATTTATGCAACAGATATGCTTGAAATTTGACATTCAGGTTACGTTTGACTCTAATAGGTGCCTTTTATGGTTTGACATCTGAGGATGATTTAAATGCAAAGATTGTAATCATTTGTGATGCTGGTTTCATGAACATAGGGAACACGCCATCTGTTATCAAAATAATCGTCCTCCATAGCCGAGTAACAATTCAGACTCGTGTTAACTTATTGTTTCCGTGTCACAATTAAATCGAAGTGATACATTGTAATTGTAACTTATCTTCTTCTTACATTATAAACCAAAGTCTCATAGCAGAAATGACGGGACGACGGGGGTACGGGACGTTTTCGTGTGGGGCAGTTGTGTTAGGGTCGCTGCTACACTGTAGGTTGCCACTTGTTTTACATTTTGGTGTTGTTGTAGTGTATATAGGATAAATGGCCTGCAAAATGCTACCGTCCTTAAATGAACTTAACCTAACCTAACCTAACCTAGCAGAAATTAAGCAACGACCCCCGAAAGGGGAACCCCTACAATGAAAATTGGCGAGTGTGTCAATTCTTTGGCTTGAAGTTGAAACTGGTACGTTGTTGCCTTGAAAAGAAGTTGAAATTGGCACAATATTGCCAAGTCTAACAGTTTGATTTGCGCGTCATCACAGAGGCATGTCTTAAATGACGTCACGAAGGGCCATGTGTGGGGCAGTGCTCCTGTTAGCCCAGCTATTTAAAAAAAAAAAAACATTGGGGGAGGAGGCGGCACATCGGTTATCATTAATCATATGATTGCGTATTAACTGGACCTAAAGGTACTTTTTTTGGTTGTTTGGGATGGAGATGGTAGCAATTTTATTTGCACAAATCTCGCAAAAGGAGTAAGGGCAGTATTTAATTCAACTACCCATCCAAATTCAACTACGTGTAGCAAAGGGGAGGTAGGGAATAGGAGGGATTGGTAGGTGTATAGGAGGGGAATGGAGAAGGGAGGGAGAGGATGGGAGAAAAAGAATTCAGTAGATATGGTAGTGGGAGGATTGGAGGAAAGGAAGAGTATTACAGGAAAAAAAACTGTCCGTCGCACTGTATGTTGAGGTAACACTGAGCGAAAACAGGGAAACAACCATGGACGAAACAAAACCCCGGGCGAAGCTGGGTACGACTGCCAGTCTAAAACGAATAAAGTATATCATCGTCTACTAAACTGTTTATGGGGAAGAAAATCCGTGCAGGGGTTACCGCTCCTTGAATAATAATAAAAAAAATCATAAAGTGGGGGAAAAAAAAAACAGAAAAATAATCTAGATAAACCGAAACTAAACGAAACTAACTTAATCGTGCTCAGTTCTTTAACAATAAAATGAATACAACGGCCACTTTATTGGAAATATTATTAATCAGCGACCATTAATTATAGCAAAGTTACCATTTTCTTCAGGCTGTTCAAGAAACGATTTACAATTATATTTTCATAAGGAGCTCACAATCAATACTTACACTAAAGCAAAACAAAAAAACCGACCAAAAGGGGTGATATCATACCAAAACCCCATAGGGCAGAGGGACCCATCAAGTTTTTGCCATAGAAAGTAGTGATATCAGAGCCAAAATGGCGGCCACCAAGTTTTCCGTCCAAACACTGATCACTCAATCTTAACTGATCTATTGTCAAGATCTATTGTGATTATGTGAAGGCAAACCAAGCAGCGCTACATAAAAATACAAACAACGTCAGGTTAGCAATAAAATTAAAGCAAGGCAAAAGCCACTCAGTCAACCTATATTAAAAACATAAAACAGTCATTTAAAACGGATAAAAACCACCAATTTCTCCCCTCAAAAGAGGCCGAAATGGCAGCCGAAAAGCAACGACCCACCTGCTCCGTTGGGATGCCACGTTGCAAGGCAAGGTGTATGCAAATCGGGGTCACGTGTTTTAAAGCTTGAGTGATCACGGTTCGGACCACATACTTGGTGGCAGCCATTTTGGCTCTGATATCACCACTTCTTATGGGGAAACTTAATGTGTCCCTCTACCCTTATGGGGTTTGGTATGATACAACTATACAATTATACAAAGTGTACAAAATTAGTATTAGACGACAAGGAAAAGATATTGTTAATATATTGTTGGACATTGTACCAAAATATCGTTCTGCCTGGCACTGGATACCATCTGGGCCCCCTCAGTTCCAATAGTTTACGAACACCCTTTGGGTACAGGTGAATCTAAAACACTATATGGCACACTCCAATCTTAAAATACATTATTGTAAAATGTTGTAAAATGTTATTCTTTTAACGACGTTGTTATTACTCATTTTTTGGCGGGATAGATTTCTATTACATTTACAAATACTTTAATTTGTACTTTTTTTGGTGACATGCTAGGATTGTTATTCATTTTTTTTTTTTTTAAGGAATAGCACCAAGCAATATTGGACCAGGTGAGAAATAGTTACCTTTTAGCTTAACAAACTCGATCAGTTCAACGTGTGAATAAAGTGGATATGACAAATATTACATATTCTTTATTTAGGAAAGCTACCAGCTAATTTCCAGTTTGGTAAGACAATTTCAATCATTTTCTGTGTTATTTGTCATTCTGTGTAGGGGTTGTGGAAAACTAAATTCAGGCATTCCGTGAAAAACGTATGAAATTGTTTATTTTTTTTACAGAGAGGGAATGGGTATTTAATTTGTCCATTTGGGGGGGGGGGGAGGGATAGCTAATCCCTTTGGTGTTTGATGTCTACATCGCTAGATGGCATTAAGTGCAACTATACAATGTAACAACCTCTAACTACAATGTGAGTGTGCCGAGACTTCCCCCCATTTTTACAAAATCAGCTCCTGAAAGAAAAAACCTAAAAAAAAAAACATGAAATAAAATCCGTACCAGTATAGCTTAACTTCACCTTTCTTCTGTGCGTGAAAAACTATTTATTAGACAGTGCTGGTGTGAATAGGAAATATTTAGCACACGTTTGACTAATGAGGGAGCTCCATTCAAAAAAAGTGCTTTAGCACGGTTAAATTAATGTGGATGCAAACCTATTTATGTTGTCTTTTGGACTTTATGTCAGACTGCCTGAGCTGGGAAGTGTCATATGGCTCAGCGGTAGGACTTCGCCCTTTTTTTTTTTGAAAGGCCGTGGGTTCAATTTCCCTCCCAGGCAGTCTGACATTTAAGTCCAAAAGGCAACGTAAATAGGTTTGCATCCATATTCATTTAATATTTCGTATGTTTTAGATGTCTATTACATCAAATTCATTTTCTTTCCTTTTCTTGCTTTATCTAGAAACGACGCCAGACAAAATACCCACTGGTAAGATATCGTTGCATTTTTTCACTGATATTTTTTTTAAAAAATCAGTACCTATTACCTAAAATAAATACCTACTACTGTGCCTAAAATAAGTAGGCTACCTAAAATATTACCTTCATAGTAAAAGCAGTGGAACGACCCAATGCTGCAAACTGTATGATGGCTTTTTTCTTGTCACGAAATAGATTTTATAGAATGGCTATTCACCTCGGTATTGGACGTCTGTCCTGCTAGACGGCATTATACTATAGCAAAAATATGAAAGATTTCACCCTCCTTTTTCAACCAACTCTAGAACAAAATTTGAACTTAAAAATAGGAAATCAACTCCTTTCGTACTGGTGAAAACTATTAATTTTGTAGCGTATGTAGGTAATAATTTTCGGACTTTGGCGATGTTAGGCCTAATGAGGTAACATAGCATATCGCTAAATACCGGTTCTAGGACAGATGGAATTTTCTAGCGGTACGCCTTAAGCCCAAACTCCACTTACGCGAGACCAGCCAGCTAGCGAGTATCTCGAGACCAAAGCTGCAAAGCGTGGCCTAGCGCAGCAAACTCCATATACGCGTTACACGAGCTACAACGTCTCGCCAAGGCAAGCGAGGCTGTCTCGCACGCTTCTACTCGGCCCAGAATCTTTTGGCTAGCGAGGCCATCTCGCTCGGCTCGCTCTGCTGGCAGCCAATCAGGAAGACGGAGTCGATGACGTTTCAGGCAAGATGGCGCCATAAACAAGCCGTTGCGTATCCCTGTACTCGATCGGTTCGTCACTCAGTTTAGCTAAATATTTTAATTGTTAGACAAACAAAATGAATCGGCACATAGATAGGAATGCATTTAATAATCGGGGCAATGAAATGGCCGGCAGACTAGGTTCAAATCGTGCTATTGTTCGTCTCCGATCAAAACAGGCCACAGGCCGCAGAGAAACACCGCTAGAAACGATCGTTCATTTCTCACAAAAGTTGGGAAACTTGCGTTCGTTATGAAAAACTAGAGAATAATCCACTGATTCCGAAAATACTATTGTATGAATCTGAAAGTCTTGCAGTAATTAGCTATGAGCAAAAATATGCATTCATTTTAGAGCCACTCAAGAGCCAATCAGAGTCACGCTAGTGTACCGCAGTGCAGCCAAGTGGCTTGAAAGCTTGCTACACTGGCTACACTGCGGTACACTAGCGTGACTCTGATTGGCTCTGAGTGGCTCTAAAATGAATGCATATTTTTGCTCGTAGCTAATTACTGCAAGACTTTCAGATTTAGCGGTGATTTAGCTCTGCGGCCTGTGGCCTGTTTTGATCGGAGACGAACAATAGCGCGATTTGAACCTGGTCTGCCTGCCATTTCATGGCCCCGATTATTAAATACATTTCTATCTAAGTGCCGATTCATTTTGTTTGTCTAACAATTAAAATATTTAGCTGAACTGAGTGACGAACCGATCGAGTACAGGGATACACAACGGCTTGTTTATGGCGCCATCTTGCCTGAAATGTCATCAACTCCGTCTTCCTGATTGGCTGCCAGCAGAGAGAGCCGAGCGAGATGACCTCGCTAGCCAAAAGATTCTGGGCCGAGTAGAAGCGCGCGAGATGGCCTCGCTTGCCTTGGCAATACGTTGTTACTCGCGTATTGCGTATATGTAGTTTGCGACCCTAGACGTTACAAACGACAGGGGATTTAGTAACCGGATGAAGTTACACCGATGGCCATTACAGCGCAGTTAAACTTCTACAGGGAATCACTAATAGGAATTACATTGCTACAACACAATGTCAAAGGGGCTCGGCACACAAAACAAGTAGCACCAGGAAACTAATCTGGACCAGGGAGACAAAAAAAAAATATTAAAAAATATTTAGAAACCACCGCCACCATTACACACAATACTATTACAATATTAGTAATAGTGTGTAACGGTGGTGGTGGTTTTTAAATATTTTTTACAATTTTTTTTGTCTCTCTGATCAAAATTAGTTGTCCTGGGGCTACTTGTTTTATGTGCCGAGCTCCTGTGCACAGTGTGCATAATACATGCGACCAGGGGACATTTGGTCCGTCTGGGGCATTGAAAAAGTTACCGATTGTGATTACACTTACATGATTCTTAAGCATATTATTTTCTAGTTACAATACCCAAACATTCAGCCATCCCTATTGTCTTACGACGCCGGAGGAGGCAAAAATGGAATAAAAAAGGTACATGTCCAGTACAACTTATAACTCACGTGCCCAAACAAAGTGCACACGCACATTAACAGAGTATCGGTACTCAGCTAACACACATTGAACATGCAACAGCATGATCCACGGAAAACAATGCTGCACCACCCTTCTACAAGTTTTCTGGAAGAAAAAAAAATTGTTTCTGGTTTTGGCTTCATTTAGTTGTCTCTGAGAGTGCAAAACGAGATAATGTAAAAAGTTATTTTAAATTAGCCAAAAATAATTTTTTCAGAATTAGCAATTTTTCCCATTGATTTATAATGTTAACCTTTAGGCCCAGGTGGGCACCTTTAAAAATTATTTTAAATCTTTTTTTTCCTTTTAGAATAGTGATTTAAAGTATTTTAAACCAATAATGTTTGTGTGTGCTAGAAAAACTGTTAAATTTCATTTCGGGAAATCGGGGCTCTCTAACGTGCGTACTGTAAATATCCAATTAAATCTTGTGAAAGATTGTTTCACTTATATTTTTTTTTTCTTTTCTCTCGTTTTTAATGCACTCATTAAGGAAATTCCGAATATGGTAAGCATGTTATTCGGTGATTTTTTAATTGTTTAATGCAAACATTGGAGTTATTATGAAGCTTTTTAACTTCAGTTGTGCTTATTTTAATCCAGGCACAATTATTGGAAACCTTCAATCTGGTAAGAAATTGTACAATTTGTATTTTTTTGTTGTTTTCTTTGCTGCCTCTGTATTATCAATGCTGGTATTTTGAAATACTTTTCAAAGATCAGCTGCATTTGAAATACTCTGCGCCATGAAGCTCGTTTTCTTAAGAAATGTAAAATTTGTTGCTTTCATACGTGCAACAAACAATTTGTCATGCTTTCTCGTTTCCTAATTATAAAAAATTGGATTGCTGTAAGCTGATGAAATTAGACACTCATATTTGCTAAAAAAAAAAAAATGCTGCTCTAATTATAACTTCGATTTTTTTACTGTAATTTTTTTAGGAAAAAAATTTATGTTTTTTTAAATTTTTTTAATGTATTTTATGTTTGCCACAAAATGATTCCGTTGTATTATTCGCAAATTTCTAGTTCATTTATATTTTTTGGATAATTATTTTAATCCAAGTACATTACGAGGGAATTTTGCAGTTCATTCTACCTACAAGCCGTAACGCTTGGGAGTTCGTCAGCCTTATCTTAAATTATTTTTTAATTATTTTGTTGTGGAAATGAAGCCCAGTCTTGTCACATCAGAGGCTAGTTTTTATTTTTTTTTTGGTACAGTACTTTGTTATCAAAGTTTTTCTATCCTTCAAAGTTTTCCTTTATTTTGTTGCTAATAATTTTAGTAATTTTTTCCCGTTTTGCATTAGGGGCTTCTGTTCCTGCAAGTAATCCAGGCTATGGTAAGTAAACAAATTGCAAGCTTTGTAGTCAGAGTTAGTTCACGGTTTGTTTCTAATGCTCATTCTAATACTGCACTAGCAGCAATCTGTATCGCAAGCGTGTGGACAACATCTGCGTTATCTAATTTCACTAAGCTTCCGCGAACTGGACCTCAAACAATGGACAATAACTTAGACTTATAGCTTGAAGCAAAATTCCCAGTAAAATAGGTACCATATGTTACCTATTTTCCTTTTTCCTATTTATCCTGTTACTAATCATCCTGACCTTGGGGTCCTTATTGATAACGCTGTAAATTTCAAACTTCACACTGAAAATGTCATCTCCAAAGTCTGTTGTAAAGCCCATTTTGTACTGAAACGTTTCTCCAACCTTACCTGTTTGCTATTTTATATAAAACCTTTCTCCCCCCAGTCTTTGGTTACTGCTCCCAAATTTGTCGTCCCTACAATCTTTACTCACTTAATCGTCTAGAAAATTGCCAACGTCGCCTTACCAAATGGTGTCACACTATTTTTTCGTTACCTTATTCCGATCGCCTACATAAACTAGGGCTTTCCTCCATTCATGATCGCTTTCATCGTGGCGACAAGATACTTACCTACCAACTTATTCACAATCTTCTTGATGTGGACCCTGTTCTTTCCCTCATTCCAAATGTCAACTTCACTTGTGGCCACCCACTCCGTATTTCTGGCATTGTATCTCGGACTAATCTTCGCTTTCACTTTTTCACGGAAAGGGTTGTTCAACCCTGGAACTCCCTTCCTCAATCTGTTGTTTGTGCTCCTTCACTCAACGCTTTTAAATCTCTCTCACTATGACGCTCTAGTTGTTTAACTTCTTTGGGTTTTTTTTTTTTTTGGGGGGGGGGGGGTGCTACGTGCTCCGTCAATCTCTATTTCTATTTCTATCTGACGAGGCAAAACTCACAAGGCCTGACACCTGCAACAATTCAAATTTTCACTGCTGACATAATTTGCACCTTGCTCACAAACCATATAATAAAAGGTTAAAAAAACACACACACGAGCCAACCCAACAACAATCATCTGGTGGCAGACATGTGGCAAACATGTCATCCAACACGTCGAAACATCACACCCCAGCCAGCAGGTATCCGTATATGAGCATAGGACATATCGCATTTGCCATCCTGCATAGGTGGGATACAACAGGGGCTTCGTTTGTTGGTAATTGCCGTTATTGATTTACTACGCCAATGAGCCTGTAATAGGAAAGTGAAAATTTAGCTGCCATTATTAGCTGCCAGATGTCGGGGTTGTTTTCTCGTTTTCAAGAAGAAAAATAGAAAAATAACCAAAAGGTGACGAGACAGTGCAGCTTCATCATTCAAAATGCAGCAGGACTGAAATAACAAAAGATGGAACGACTATTGCAGCAGGGTTGTTCTCACCAATCTGGAGAGCCTAGAAAACCTGGAAAACTAGACTACGTTTGAAACTAAAGGAAAACTCAGGGAATTCTCCGAATTTGCACACAAAAAACCTGGAAAATTCAGGGAAAAAACAAGCTGGACTACGAGGCTAATCTCCAGAGCTGCAAAAACTTGTAAACAAATAAAAATGCATCCAAATTTATCGTAGGGCTGTAGTTCTACTACATTAAACGCACAGAGTTAAAAAATGCTATTTTCTATTTTGACACCTAAAGACTCTTTAGACTCTTTAGACTCTTTTCCAATGTGTAAACCCTGTAAACAAGCAAAACTGGTAAAAATATGTTTAAAAACTATTCCTTGCTGAAATTACTGTAAATAGCCTGGAAATTTACCTCAACTACTCTGGAAAACCTGGAAACCTCGGGGAAATTAATTTTAGTATTTTGGCGGGAACCCTAGTATGCAAATAATATAATAATATACATATCATCCGAAGACGAATAGATCAGCGTCATGTGACGTCATTTTGGCTACGAGACGCCATTTGGAGGTTAATAGCTACAAGGTGCACTAGATTAAAATGTAACGGGAAAAACGGCACTTCTAGTCAAGACAGTGCTTTGAGAGCGGTTTCTTAGGCTTAAAAAAAAAAACGTTGTTTTCTCCAACAACGAAAATCGCGCGTTGCAGGTTTAAGAAATCCAGTCTAATAGCATCGGCTTCAGTAAGACGACCTTCTTTTTTTCCCTCCAGTGCCCCTTGCAGCTGACCCAGTTGCCGGCTCCACCATAGAGTTATACACAATAATACTACGTCTTGTCACTGCCCTATATGTAGGCTGTGTTTAAATCCGGCCTTAGAAGGAAAAGAAGACCCGCTCAACATTGTGAAATCGACGAAAGTATTGAAAAAGTGGTGGACTTCTGCATTTTGAATGGCATAGCTGCACTGGCTCTTAGCTTTCTGGTGTCTTTTTTTTACCAGTATCTTTCAGGTCTGACGAAAAATGGCAAGTGAGGAAGCATTTGTTGCTTGAAATTAGTTTGGACCCGTGTTCCAAAGCGTGGAATGTTTTTAGTATTTTATTGATTCCTGCCGATTGTGGTTTTTCTGGTACCAACCTCGATTTTTATTATTAGTCAGTAGAAGTTTCCAGGCGGATGGTTAACACTGTGACGCAATAAAATGAAGTTATTGCCCATTATTGAATAATGCTGGACACGATAGTATTGCATAATTTTTCTTGCTTTACACAATCTATTACCATATGGGTTTGCCATGAATTTATTTTTCTTTCCTTAATTCTAGGTGTTCAACCAGGCATTGCAGGACCATATGGTAAAAATTCGGGAAACTGACAAATTATTATAATTTGTTATAAATCTTCCGTAGTGATAAATTGAAAAAAAAAAAAAAATCTGCATTAATTCTGATTTGTCTTCGTAGGTATTCACGCTGGACCAGGATTTGAACAACAAGGTAAGGAAAAAGTAATAGACATTTGAAATAGTTTGGCTTAACCTCCACAGTGTCAGGGACCATTCAGGGAAATGCCTAATAGGAAACTGAGGCCAATAGGAAGAAAAGTGAGCTTCGCCAGGGATCTCTGGGAACCTGAGAACAGCAAGAAAGTGCAGCAAAGTGGTCGGGGCCTTGGGCTCCAGTCCTAGAGGATGTGTGATCAAATTATGTTGCCAAGCTACATACGGATTGGAATAAGAAGAATGACCCCTCAAGAGCCACGTCATGGCACTGAAAAACTTAATCAGCATGTTGTAAAGTTAAGGATTGACAAATGACTAGCGGCATGCAACAATGGCATATATTTTATTGCTTCTCTGTTCTAGTATCGAAACCCATGTTTCGTTATCATCGATTGATTCAGGAACGCATGAGTATGGTGTAAGATCAACGTCAAGATTACGCAGGCAGGCAATTTACGACATTCCCGTTTACGTAGACACAGTTTGACGTTAATCACACACCATACTCTTATTTTTCTTAACTGTTTCCATGAAAAGAAAAGCATAGGGTCTCGAGGAGGTGTTCTTAGAGGTTATTTCCTTTTGAGCACCTCAGATGACTATTAAATGATTTTGTCTTTAATATTTAGCAAAACGTTTCAAAATAGAGTATTGAAATGTGAAATTACCTTAAATTCTTTCTTTTCCAGGTAGCTTTTCAATTCCATTAAAGACGGTGACAGTCATTCTTCAGACGATTCGTTAATTACTACCTCTCTCCACTGATATTATAAAACAAATAGTTTTCATACGCATAACACGAAAGGACGAGTTTTAAATTGCTGTCAACAAAAAAACGGTGTTGATGTCACACTTTTAATTCTTATTTTGTCCTAGAGCTGGTTTTGGAAAATAGGGTGGCAGTTGTACACATCTACCATCTCATGGCATAGATGTACAAAACCCAAACGAAACCCAAGCAAAACCTTGTTAAATGAAAGAAAGTTGTTTTCCATTACTTACATTATCCATTTACAAACGTTCCAAAATAGAGGCAAGGCAGCAACAGGTAACTTGAAATCAAAGTATCGGAAGCAGTATCTATGGTATTAAACCAACACCGCCACTTTCTGAAGCTTAGCCATGACCTCACAATGCAGTGCTTGTACATCCATTAATTCAGTAAATAGTACAAATATGGTGGACCTTGGCGGATGAATAGCATGAGGGCTTCAATTTCCAACAAACAGATCGCCCTGCCACCATGTGAAGAATCAGAGGTCAGCAATCATACTGCTCATAGAAGTCATAGCAGGTTACTACCAGCTATAAGTTCAAAGGGTTTCAAAGGGTTTAACGAGCGTTAACCACTCCTGGTCATCTGTCAGCTCTACGTTGACCAGTATCAAACAATAGAGCAGTGACACGACGTAGTATTATTGTGTATAACTCTATGCAGGAGCCTTAATGGATTAGCTTCAAGGGGCACTGCAGAGAGAAACAGAAGGGCGTCATACTGAAGCCGATGCTGTGAAGAGTGATTTCTTAGACCTAAAACGTGCGATTTTTGTTGTTGGAGAAAACAACGTTATTTAAAGCCTAAGAAATCCGCTCGTCCGTTGTTTTTCCCTCCATTTTTATGTAGTGCACCTTGTAGTTATGCCCTCCATAACCCATACTTGGAGCCAATATAGCGCAAATGTCACTGCTCTATTATAGGCAGCTCCCTAAGCTGAGTTGTTCATCATTCGCGATAGTCGAAAGTGACCTAATTTTGAGGCAATCATTGCAGTGTTCCAAACATGGCATTGGTACGATTACATCAAAATTGTGCCATATTCGAGGTTCGCGGATGATGAAGGTCTCACCTCTGGAGGTAAGCAGGACGGACGCAGTTGAGAAACTCATTCGTGCGTTGAAACCACACATAAACATCGTGGTGAATGTTGGAACTTTTTTTTTTTTTTTTTTTTTTCTGTTGTTAGCAAGATGATGCTAAATAGAGAGCAAGAATTTGATAGCACAACTAACATTTATCATAAATTATGTTTGGATTACCATAAGGCATGTGCTGTAATTAGAAAGTAAACACGTAGGAACGGTTATGTTACAACAATAACTTTAGATAGCTTTTCTTTTATGACAAATCATAAAAGATTTTGGGCTATAGCGTCGTGGTTGAGAAATCTGTGGTTAAAGGGCTCAAGGTACATGGTTACATGGTTCAGAAGTCATAATACTGTATAATAAAATTTATTTCTTCTCCCGTTTGTTAACAGGTGCTGCAGTCAACAGTAACGGCGTGAATGGTCCTGGAATTTACGGTATGAACTTTAAAGCATGATCATATGCAGTTGATTTAAACACCAGATTTGTTGCAAAGTAAGTTGCAGAATTTATTATTCCTACATTTATTTCTAGGAACTCCATCATACTCTAGTGGCATGCATGGCACTACAGGATCCGGTAAGGATTTTATGAGCGTGATGGACACTTAGCATGAAACACACTCAGCATTAAACATACTTAGCATTAAACACTCTCAGCATTAAACATACTCTTTACAATAAACAACCTACTTAGCCAAAAAAATGTAAAACTTCCTTACGTAAAAGGTAAAAACACGAAGGTTTACAAAAAGATTACCGCGAAACTAAATGGAAATATACACATTTTGAGTGTATTGTGAGAGACTGTATGAACACCAAAAATGGTACTTAACTGTACTTTAATACTGTTTGTTAAGTTAAAATATTTTATCTCGGGTTTTCAATCAGTGATTTGAGTGATTTCATCATCAATACAGTGTTTCTTAAACTGGTGCCTCATCACTGTAACTCACACAGGTATTGATGAAACTCCAGGGCAATGACTAAATTCGTGCACTAAAATTTGCTAAGTTTCGATTACCTTATATTTCAGTGAGATAGAGGGACCAGGAATCGAGCCAATCGAAATCCTGATCACTGCTCGAAATTCTGATCACTGATCGAAGTCCTGATCCTTGCCATCTGAGCCATCTACCAGGACTAAATAAATACTTTCCCAAACAAAAAATAAAAACTACACAGTTGTATCCAATTTACCTTCAAGGAGAAGAAATATTGCCACTATTAATGGACAGGGAATAAACAGAAAGAAAAGGTTGATATAACCAGTTAAAGTCAATATAGCCTTTTCTGTTCATTGAACCTTTGTTTTTTGTGTTTATTCCCTTTCCCTTAGTCGCAGCAACATTTCTTCTGCCGAATAGATTCATGGAATGACTGGGTAGCCTTCAAAGTGTTTTAGGGAACAAACTATCGGACCCCTTCCCAACTTTATGTCTGAGGTTGCACGCTTTTTTGGCAAGCCTTATGTGGCAGACAGACGGAAATAAATTGCAGGCTATTAAAGGCACTGTTGAGGAATGGCACTCGGCTTGTCGCTGCAGTCGCCACGAAAGGGTGGTGCTGGCCCGTTTATGTATTGGTCACACCCGGCTTACTCACTGTTTCCTTCTGAGGTGGGGTTGAGCCTCCTGAATGTCATTGGTGCCACTTACGGTCCGACACTTGCTTGTTGATTGTCGCCATCTTGATGGTGTTCGTCGCCGTTTCCATCTTCCCAGAGACATTGCGCGTCAATTAGGCGATAAGTCTGTCCTCCTCTCTGGTGTTTTTCAATAATAGTGCAGATCTATGACAAGATCTAGATTCGGGGTTTGTGCAACATCTCTGTAATGTGTGATGCAGTGGCAACCCTGACCACTCCACTGTGACTGAGGTCGGCGCTAATGACCGAGATGTCCACCCACACGCCAGTAGGCCTCAATCCTTCTCCCAAACTATAAAACCCAGATAGTTGTAACCAGGTTTGCACCTATTAGGTGTTGCGCTATTAAGGAAAAGAAATGTTGCCACTATTAGTAAAGGTAGTGAACACAAATCAAAGGCTAGTTAAACCAATGTAGCATTTTAGGTACATTGAGCCTTTGTTTTTGTGTTTATTCTCTTTCCGTTAATTGCAGCAGTATTTCTTGTGCGTAATGGCGTCCTGGACCGACTGATTAGCCTTCCAGTGTTTTCAGGAATTCTTTATTATGTCCTTGAAGAGACGGCTCAGACGATTTCGTTGGTTCATATATTGGTCACGTGGTCTCAATGAATTTAAGTTCATAAATACAGTCGAATCTTAAGCTACATTTACTATGTAATAGTTGCTGTCGCGCTATTTTTTCTTCCTTTTCACTCTTTTGTTGAAGTTGAACTTTGCTTATTGGTTTAGTATTCAGATTAAACTTAATTCATGAAATTATATCTCAATAGGCTCTTCAGCTATGAATAATGGAGTGAACGGCGTTGGAGCATATGGTGAGAACTTATGTAGTTAGTAAAACTTCAGTACCGTGTATCGTATTTCACATTATGCTTGACCCCCATATTGCAAAACTATAACATTAGGCCTAATGAGTGTTTTGGGAATAGGGAGCACATTATTAATATTTCTTTAAATTGTTTCTAGGTACCGAAGCAGGCAAAACTGGAGGATATGGTAAGGAGTTCACAAGTTTAACTTCACTTTTAATGAAACTGACCATTTAAACTCTTAACTACAAGAAATGTAGACAGTGAGACGTTTTTAAAAGTTCCATGTGTACACAGTTCAGTTGCTAAATTCAATATAGCATCCTCTTAGCTGGGAGACCAACACTTAAACTCTGTACTCAGTTTCCCAGGCGACTCTCTCAAAGCATGGTTGTGTGGACTTAGTGGGTTTTTTTATTTCATTTAAAGCAAAGACTTATGCCTTGGTGTGGAAGGGATTTGTACAGTTAAACACTAAAAATTGGTAGAGTTGTAACAATGATTCCAGATATCTATCCCAAATTTAGACCGATTTTAACATTCATTACACCAAAATTTATTGGCTCCATGAAAGCTTTCCATTGGTACGGGCGAAAACTCAATAATTAATGCAGTTTTCGAGTTAAATTATTGATTCTGGAAAACACAGCTGTCACAATCAATTTAGTAGCAGTCTACTTGTTAGGATCCTTAAAAATCGAAAATAACTTGCAAACAGAACAATGTTCACTAACTACTCATCTCTTGAGCTTTAAACGCACTGCAGCTCGGTTTAAAAGTTAAATTATTCACCTTCGCACCCATCCGCAATAACACACACCAAAATAAAAAAAATACATAATGTTAGTGTATGCCAAGATTAACAAATATGGAAAAGCTATAAAAATGGACATAAATATAAATTTAAGCTATACTATTTTCAACCCGTGAATTCAACCGAAAGCTTTTTCGAAGGTGTGAATAGGTTCTCCCACAGTCAATAGTGGCATAGTTTATGGTAAGCGGTTAAGATGGTACGATCTGCTATTTTATTGGACAAGCGAGCGAAGCGAGTGAGCTGTATTTTTTGTTCTTTTATTGTACAATATCAGGAGCACATGATTCAATGACAATGAATGATGAACTCTGATTTAACATGCTCTAGTGTTTGACAAAACCAGTTTCGCTCACACGATTAATTTACAGCCAACAGGCTACATTGAAATAAAAATGTAATCCGCTTCAGGCTGGCCTCGGTTGACATTATTGGTCGTCTGTAAAAGACCAGCTTGCCAAGTTCTGCATAATTGTTGTTATAAACGTTTTTACCCATCGGGTAGAGGCCTTCCCAGCACAAGAGATGTCGGAACCAATATAAGAGATGTTAATACAGTGATTTTTATTTCTCGTTACGGGATGCCAGAGGCAATGTATTCGGACCAGGGAGCAGAGTTTGTTTCTGAAATTTTTAGCACGTTTCACAAGCATTTACAAAGTTTAAAAAAAAACAATGCCCACACTCCTTCGAGCATCATGACTTTTTCACATCTTTAAAACCACAACTTTACCACGTGAGCTGTCGTCAGATGAAAATCAAGCATTTTTACCATTCTATTTGTGTTGACAGATCGTGTACCATAAAATTTCACCAATTATGCCGCTGCAATTTATCAAATGCTGGGGCAGAGCCCTTTAATGCTTGATATTGTACAAAACTACTAGTATTCAGGACCTCTTAATACTGTACAACACTGCTAGTTTCTAATGGAACTCGCAATACTTGGTACCGGTGATGTAGAATGCTACTAGATTCTAATGCAACTCTTTACTATGTACCTGCTCTTACATACCTTTAAATACGTTTCTTAAGGCATTTGTCACTGAGGCCGGGAAAATGATTTTTTCTTCACTTACATTATTTACGTAAATTATGTGATTAAAGCATTTTAAATTGGGTAGCACATGGTAATGAAAATGACAACGACTATTATAATAAACATCTTGCGAAAGGGATAAGCCTACTAAATGCTCTGAATTAGTATTGACCTAATGTGAATAAAAGACGCATCAACTGAAAAAGAAAGAAAACACTGTCACTGGGGCTCAACCAGAACTTTTGAGGTAAATGAATTTTCTTTCATTGTCAGAGTACTGTATCTTGCATCCTTACAAGGCCACTTTTAATAATATTAACAACAAACAAAATATTTGAAATGGTTAACATACTGTCTGATGGCTTTTCAATCCAGACGTACAATGCAAAATAAAAGATATAATATTTTTACTGCAAGCTTTTAAAACGCCGCATGCATGCCTGGAGGCTGGCATTGTGTACCAACCTTCATTCATTGGTATCATAAGCAAACATGGCAGCAGAACTGATTAAAAAGCAATATGTGCCATGTTTAGTATAATTTTTCAAAAGCAAGTTTTGGTTTAAAAACAATGTAACAAACTTAATTTATTAATGATTGATTAAAATACAAGGTACAGTTCATGGCAAGAAAGGTTGAACAGCTCTCCCTTAGACATGTTCACCCTGGTAGCATGGTAGAGTACTCAGCTATAGTCTGTTCCACATTATGTTTGCAGGAAACTGACTGCGTGACGCCACGTTTCCTTGCACTACGAATGTAAAAACAAGGGATATCACACTTGTAGACTCTACACAGTTCTTGTTAGAGTCGACGAATGGGATATTTACACGTTTTTGCACGCGTCAGTGGAAGGAAACGTGGCATCAAACAGTCAGTTTTCTGCAAACATAATGTGGAACAGACTATAGTCAAGGGAAGACCTTGGGTTCGCGTCCCCGATGGGCCAGTTGTTTTCTCTTCTTTCTCAGATTCTTGTACTGTCACAATCCCATTCTTTAATGCTGACTCTTCTCCATTCTTTTTTCGCGTTGTGATTATGATTTCCTTGCCAAATTTTTAGTGCAGAGGCCAAGAAAATCACAACCCTCCTTGGGTTGTGACCTTCACATCACAACTTAAGAAGTCCGAGTAACTTCTGAGGTTGTCTGTTGCCTGTAACATCTCGTAAACGTTCACACGTTTCTTGACGCGTCTCACGTTTACGCGAAAAAGAAGGGCCGCCATATTTGCTGTTGTTTGCCCAGAATTCTTTGCAAAATGGTCGGAGTGAGTTTGCCCAGACCCAACTTTTCTTTGCTTCGAAGCAACTTTATGCCCGCAACTGCCAATCAGAAGGAGCCTTGAGACCACCTGATCGTACAGCTTGGAAGAGTAGATTCAGCCGAATAAACATGGCGGACAACGTGAATGACCTAAGTGAATGTACCGTGATGATATTTTAATTAGTAAAATTAGAGAGATACCATACATTTACAAATCAAGCAGAAAAGACCATCGAGATGCTATGAAGAGGGCCAACTGCTTCGATACTATTGATAACCTTGTTGGCATGACCGGTGAGAGGCCTTTGTTGTTTTTGCCACTAGATGGCGAAAAAAAGTTTCACACAGCTTCTTCGCTTCAACATGGGCAGTCGTCTGCGTGGCGAAGCATATTTCATTTTTTTTTTTTGCTTTTGCTTTTGCACGCAGCACACGCACACGTGTCAGAAAATTCGTGGATGTATTAGGTGTAATCCAGGATCTTCGCCGGTGTTGTTTCAGCTAGTAGATAAGATGTACGGGTTTAGAGTCCGTCCAATTCGAGGCAGTTGTCTTTTCTTTCGCTCTGAGATTGATGTATTTAGTCTTTGATGCTGACTGTTGGCTCTGTTAGCCTCATTAATTCATTCTTTTGGCAATAAGGTGCTCCATTCCTGAAGATTTCAGGAATTGGTAACGTATTAATTCATAGTTCTTTGCGTCATAAACTTTAATTGCCAGTTTCTATGCCTAATGATAGGGTGGAGACCAAATAATTTAGTAGTTCTTTTTATTATTTTTTTTTAGGTAATCCAACAGCTGTTAAGAGCTATGGTAAGAAACAAAGCTTAGTGTACATTTTTTACAACAGTTTAGTAACTGCTTAAGACAGGATTAAAAAGAGTATTACATGAAATTACCAAAATATGTGGAGACTAGATTAAAACAAAAGAGAACTATCATGAAAAACATGTGAAATTAAGTGTATCTGACTTAGTGGTAGGCGGTTAAACAAGTAGGCCTGGTTCAGTGGGGAAATAAATTACGAACACTTTTCAATGTGCCATTAACATCAGTTCAGTTCTCTGCAATTTATTAAACTACACCGTTTGGTTCATGATTCAATGTATTCCATAAATAACACAACACAGGCAGATAAAAACCTACAACTATGCTTGCCTACACACGTGGGCCTATGTAAAGTGCAGTGTGTCCATACTTACCACATTACAAACTTAGGTCTATGCTTGTGCAATGTATTTCTAGCTGCATTGCATTGTCTGTTCCCAACTGTTGCTTCAAAAGTATTTAGCCGTTGGTGGCTTCACAAAACTAATCTAATTAGCATCTTTTGTGTTGTAGGCCTAATGTGTGTTAGTTGTAGGTATCACATGCATATATTGCTGTTTTAGTTCCAGATATACCTCCACTCAGAAATGAAATACTTAGAATACTAACTACTCCACTGCGTCTACATAATTTAAGCGCGATCTTCTTCCGTGACATTTTAATTCTTTTTACTTATTTCAGGCGCAAAACGAGACACGATATCGAATGGTAAGTTAGTTGCTTGTTGCTACTTCAGCTATAATTTTTTGTTGTGTGACTTCCTATACATATAACTATACCTTAAATGTACCTACAGGGTGTTCATTTTATCGCTCCCACTTTTAAAACACTGTAATCTTCGAACAATGTGCAATTTACGGAATTTCGCACCACAGCTGATCTCTACCATGTTTGGGATTTATTCCCAATTGACTACATTAATCATTTACTGATCACAGAATTGCATACCATGCTCAATGCGATCACCATCATTGTGGACAACATTTTGCAGTCTGACAATGAAGTTATCAATACACGTGTTAATGTCTCTTCAGAAATATGCTGTATTGTTAATGTTGTTCTTCAGGTCGTCTGTTGTTTGAGATTTACTGCAATACACTCTTCCTTAAGATCTACATAATTAAAATCGTACGATGTGCGTGCGTGCGTGCGTGCGTGTTTGTACCTCTACTCCTCTGGAACCAAGTCACCTACAAAGATGGGAGTAGGACCAAACGAAAGATAATTAAATTTCGCTTTTAATAGGCCTATTTTCATCGCTATAACTTGATATTATCACCCTCAAATATGCGAAAAACCCTGAAAAAGTAACGTCAAAGTTCATTTTAAACCGTCTTGATGATTGTTTATGACGTCATAGTTTGTTCATGAAAACCGCCTCGAGCGAAGAGAGATGATCTGGAAAAGAATGCACGGACAACGTATTTCGCAACAAACCACATATACATCTTAAAATTGGTTTTGTATTAATTGACTTGATGCAGGGAAAAAGCAAAACAATAGATTTGGTTTTAAAATGGTGTTTGCGCTGATTGAGTGAGCGAAGCGAAGGAAAATCAGCGTTTGTCATCAGAAACAGTGCTTTTCTGATAAATTGCTTGATCTTAACTTTTTGCTTGACTCCTTGGACGTAAAAAAATAATACTGACATTCTCTCGAGATAACCGATATCGCATAGTACACTCTTATAATTTGCTTGATCGTTTTTTATGTGGAAGGTCTGTATTATAAGTGTTGCAGCAAGAAATCTCTTCGAGCGCAGCGAGACGACGCGGAATGAGCGAGCGAAGCGAGCGACTCCGCTAGTAAGACAATAAAAAAATTAGCAGGAGTTTAGATCTGGGCTTAAAGGAGGCCATGCTTGTAGGGTTCGTCTGGAAACTAACCTGTCGTCGAAGTTTCCTCATAAGAAAATCAAGAGTTTCATTTGAACAATAAGGGTGGTCCCATCTTGTTGTAACCAACAACAGTTTCAAATCACATCGGAGCGTAGCGTAAAATAAAACATTTCCGGATTCCAGTTTCTGATGACGCCCTACGCAGGTTCTTTTGGACTTGCAGCAATTAATGCCTGCAGTGTTCGATATTCTCATCTGCCCTGACAGTTTTCTTTCTGCTTCTGGATTTATTTTTCACAGTATCATCGCTTTTAAATTTTGCAGTGATTCTCTGAATGGTTCGAAGAGAGGGTGCAAGGTGACATCAGACAATTTAACCTTGGTGCAAAGTGCTTTTCGTGCGCTGTCACAGACTTTTTCTCATGGAACAATCTCCAGGGCCGGCTCAAGGGACACGCAAGCAACGCAGCCGCGTAGGGTCCCCAGTGTAAGGGGGCCCCACGCTGGTGCGGAGCACTCATTTTACTATAGCGAGAAGGCAGATTATTCATTAAAAACCCTCCATACTATGACACAGTAAAGAGAAAAACGGGATAAGAATCTGTTGTGCTAGTGTTTTGAAACTCCGGGTATGATGTGGGTCGGTTGGTCGAAGCTCGGACGAAGGTCCCAGGTCGAAGCATTGTGCGACCCGAAACCGAAACTAGTAATACTTGCGGCTGTTATTTTGTCGGAAGGTGACAGTGTGATAGGAAATGAGAAACACGAAACAGTGGGGAAAAAATGAGATTCCTTTCTCCCCCCCCCCCACCTTCTTCTCGTCCTTCTTTCTTTTTTTTTTCCTTTTTTTTTGTTTCCCCACTTTAAGAAGTATGTTTGTATGTTATTTGTTTCTTTAGCCTAAGTGGTTTTTATTTACTGTTATAATTAGTTCCGTTTTGTTTGCCGTCCCCCCCCCCACGATTTTCGTGGCTGTAATTTGTCAATTTTGCAACTTTATTTACTGTTTTTGTGATTCACATACTTTTTGGTAATAAAAAGAAAGTGAAATGGATATTGGCTTGGATAGTATGGAAAATTATTGTTTGATGATTCGAATGAAAAAGTCGGATAAAAAGAAATGCTTTTAATACTACACGTTTGACCCTGGTGGGCCCCAGTTACTGAATTTGCGTAGGGCCCCAAATTGTCTTGAGCCGCCCCTGACAATCTCATGATCGTTGTACGTTCACGCATTGAGTATTGTTCCGCCATTTTGTCTGCTCTGACAATGCCACAGCTGTGGCCTTAAAATGCTGCAGTCCTATTAATTCCCAACCTTTGGTCTTCAAAATGTGATAAAGCGCACGCTAAATTTGCTTACAGTATTCAAATGGGAGCATTTTTAAAGCGGGCACTATAAAATGGACACCCTGTAGTAGCAAATGTTTGTTCAGATGATGCTTTAATGACCCTAATTTAAGGCAGAAAAAGTCATCAAAGCATTTTCTGAATAAACGTTGCCTACAAGTTAAATTTAAGGTATTGTCATACAAAAAAAAATACTGGAATACTGACCATTCACAGGTACAGATAGAGGTGACTTGTCAGTATTGCTTTTCTACTTTTTTTATGATTGTAATATACATCTTTACTTATTTACTGTATATTCTCCCCTCAGATGTGACAGAATTTATACGATCTAATTTATAAGATGTCCATTAAAATACGCTAGGCTTTTTAAAATCTTGTATTTTGTTTTACATTTGAAATTTTAGATTTTAATTTTAAAGCTTTAAACTGTTTACTTTGTGGGTGAGACTTAAGTAGACATTACGCCTCCATTACTAGTCTATTTTAGTATTCTTGAACAAACGATATTCGATGACTATTATTATTTTTGATTTTTTTAACCATTAATTTCTTGAACAAGCAATCAAGTCGCTCAATTTTATGAACATTACTCAGCCTTTTTAATATATTTAAAATGTTTCATTGACAATAATTCTGTTGCGCCCTCATCTATCAGAAGCAAACTGATGCATGTGCTGACGAGACAGCTTAATTTTGAATCTAAATGGACGTTTTTGAAACAGAAACTAGTAGTGCAGTTGGAAAGCGGCAAACATGGGGAGTCAAAATAGGAAAACGGGAAACCTGGTCGAGATATTATCGAGATCAAACCAGGATAGATCCTAGACCCAAAATGAAATCTAGAAAAAGGGGGAGCAGGAGCTTACAAATGGGTACATGTCGCAGTATCCATGTCTTGACTCACATTTTATGCCATCTGTTGTCACAAGACTGTCGGCTCGTCTCACCTCTCGACTCTAGTCCAGTTCATCTAATATAGCAAGAATTTTATTTCACCACAGCAGTGGCAAAAGTTCCAAGCCAATTGATTCAACTTTGCCAGAATCTGATTTACCTAGCAAGGGCAGGAGCTCCAGGCTAGCTGGTTCAACATTGCCAAATCTTATTTCATCACAGCAATAATTGCAAGAGCTCCAGGCTAGTTGATTCAACACTGCCAGAACTTTACTTCGCAAGAGCAAATGCAAGAGCTCCAGACCAGCTGATTCAACATTGCCAGAATCTTATTTCACAACAGCAATGGTGAGAGCTCCAGGCCAGTTGATTTAACATTGCCAAAATCTTATTTCACCAAGGCAGTGCTAAAAGCGTCAGCTTTCTCGCACACACATGAACTCACGGTAATTCTGGAGGTGAGACAAGAAATTTCTACCTCGGTCTGCCATGGCTTGAAGAAGCGATCGCCTTCCCTGCTTCGCCGTCGTAGAATGCTGTTGCTCACAGCATTACTACGTACGTGCACTAATCGTAGCTCGAGTGGTATTTTTGGCCTCAATTTATTAAGATTAAAACCTGTAGAACATATTTTTAACGTGGGTAATCCCAGAAAATAGTTACAACCAATCGTTTCACATTTGGCCGCATGGGGTCGCGGCCACGAACGAAAGATGGAACATGCGGAAATATTATCACTGACACTATTTGATCCATTTAAATCAATGTATGAGGCTGATTACTCCTTTAATCTCAAAATAGTGTAAAACTCGGCTACTGGATAGAAGTTTGTGACACTTGATATAAAATATCCCGTTGTCTCTTTTGGGGTCCACTTTGATCCTCTGCTTGGAGATGAGCTTTCCCAACAGGCTAAGTGCTGCATTGTCCTGGATAGGATCGCTATTTGTTATAGTTCCATCCCAGTTTTCTAATTGCATGTAGACTATAGTTACGACATACTGCATCCCTTTGATATTGGTTATTCAAACTACAATACAAGTATTTCATCAGGTTCTCATATTTCTAGTAGCAAGAATTTGGGAGAATTTGGGAGGAGAATTTGTAACTCTAAAGAGAACCTATTGAAACAGGTTAGATTCGTCTCCATTAGTTCAGTCCGAGTATTCAGAGGGTGCCACGTGTTTTATCTGGTCATTTTTGCTCATTTATCAGCCCAAATCTAAAGTAAACTAAAGTACAAATAAGCTATAGGCTAAATAATAATTAAACTTAAGCTAGTTTCGTTTAGTTTAGTTTAATTTTAGGCTAAAAACTGAGTAGAAATTCCCACATAAAACACATGGCGCCCTCTATAAACTAATACTGAACTAATACGAAGGTATCTAAGACGTTTCAGTATGGGTCTCAGCCACAAATTCTCCTCCCCAACCCTATAAATTCTTGCTAGTAGGTATAACATGTTAGCATATGCACAACATGGTAGCAGATCACAACATGTTAGCAGATCGGCACAACAGGAAAAATCATACACTAAAAATAGCTAAGATTTGATACAAGGGTAGATCGAAGGCAGGTGTCGAGAGACAGTACTCACAAGAACCAACCAAAAACTGGCTGATCTTCGTGAGTACTGTAAGCCTCTCGACACCTGCCTCGATCTAACCTTGTATCAAATCTTAGCTATTTTTAGTGTATGATTTT
>JAHWFP010261282.1:0-20337 GCA_023313725.1 Lithobius niger
GGCTGTGGTCTAACTCAAGCTAAGCTGGCAACGCCTCTAAACGCTTAGAGGCTAAATACAATTGTTTACCAGGATAAGGCCTTACGGCTTCGTCGGGAAGATGACCGGGAGCAGTTAATGATCGCTAAAACACTTTGAGTCCTTTTATACGTTCATTACACTCCGTAGCATTTCAATAATACAACAAAGTGATTTGGCAAAACCAAAACTTTCTCGATTAACATATGCGATGCTTCTGAGTAGGCAACAGAGCAAGGCCATCAGCCCCAGGATCTGGATAGAGTTCAGAATCCTTTAAGATCGACGGTGTCGGCACAACAGCTAAAGAGCAGCCCCCAGTTCTGCTGGATACCAACCGGGGCCAACGTCATTACACGGTATTCACCCGGACAAAGGCCTCATCAGGCCCGGCGAGGGGCCCACAAATTTTGTATCCCATAGCGCTCGTGTTGCTATCAAGAGAAACTCTAATTGGCAAAAAAAATACAGATTGCAAAGGAAATATCTTAATAAAAAAATCAAAAAAAAAATACAGACGAACCCAAAGCAACACTAAAATTTTAGTGCCCATCTCTTTGGAATCTAACGGCATAAGTCGTTGCAGAGACCACATATGGAAAGCCATCAGACCCAATAATAACCAGGATGCGGAAACCAAGCATTATTAAAAGATTCGTCCAGAAGCGTGTCCCCTTTCTTATTAACCGAGTCATCCCTTACAACCGCACCCCAAACGCCACTGTCTCTTTTATACGTCATTTTATCTATGGAGGCAGTCTTCACATTACACACTCACTGATCTTGCGGATGTTCACTCTAGTCTTTATATATTATATATCTTTGTCCGTCCCTCGCCTAGGCTCAGCGCAGCAAAACTCTCCTTTTGGCGCCAGGCCGACAGTCTATACATCTATGGTTGCTCTGTCCTCCGTCTGCTTGGTCTTGTGATATAAGGCTCATAAAGACAGCGTCCACGTTTTAGAGCCCGTTTTTACGATAGGGACGAAGGCACAGCGATGACTGGGATGCGCTCGCTGCTCCATGAATCAAGATATCTTCGCCAGGACACCGGAAGTTACCCGGATTAGCCTCGGGGTCAGCCCATGTGGGATGCACAAAACCGGAAGAAGATGTAAAGTGACCAGAGCGTTCAGGATTACTGGAATTTTGCCCCGTCCGGTTTGGAAATATCGTTTGGCCCCCCCCTTTTACCGTCTCCCGTCCGTTCCTCATTCCCGTGACTTGATGGTCTGGGGCGGAAAAGCCGATTTTGAATACGCCTGTTCGTACGGGGCTACTCCAGAACTGTGAGTGAACGGATAATTTACGAGATATTATCTGAAAGATGCATGAATGGCAGTTTTTACTTTACAACTGTAAACAACGACACTAGCTGCAAACTCATTAAAGTAAAGCTAAACCAGTGAACCATATTGAAAAAACTAACGAATTATTTCAAGAACATAAAATACTAAATGTTAAAACTCTAAGGAATTGGGTGATAATCTTAAATAATTATTTTTAAAAAATACACACAAGGTAAAGGATGTATAAAATTCTTACGGAATGAGGATATTCAATATTATATTCTTTGCACTCTTAATCAACTACCCAATAATCTAACGTCTTCAAAAAGGATTTAAACAGACCGAGAAAGAAGTAAAAAACAGGTTATTAAAGTAATATTTTTTAAACTGACTAACACAATTATAATATAGGCATTGGAAAAATGCTGTTTCAAGGAATCAGTTTGTTGTTGTTATGCTTCTTATTTTTGTGGTTGAAAATATGTGTACCAACAATTGCATTCACGTGTTACTAAATGTAATGTAAATATAATGCAACTTACACAAGTCCTACGGACTTCGGGATGCAATATGGATTAACAAACAGTCTATCATCATTATTAAAAGTTCAGCCTAATCGTCTCTTTTATACGGCGATTTGGGGGGAGGAGGATTCAGGCTTAATGGCGCGTCGACAGCTAGATCGGTTACGTTCCGTTTCGCCAAATCCCGTTCGCCCAAAAGAAAGCAGATTATCAGCTTTTACCTCAGGGGCTTGTCCCGTTTCGCCAAATCCCGTTTCGCCAAATATCGTTCACGAAATTTTAGGCACACGAAACATTTAAAACATTAAAACACGAACATTCATGACATGATAATGGTCAGACATTTATAGACAAACACCCGTTTTGCAGAATTCCATTTTGCAAAATAATTTGTTTCAAATTACGTGCCTCGCTCGCGCTGCCGCACTCACTGCGGCTGAACACATAACATCAGAAACCACAACTAATCAAAAATTACTAACAATTAGGTATGCCTCTTTAACTTTTGCAATGTTAGATTTTTTAAGAATATTTTGATTCTGAGAAAGAAGCAGGATACTGCATAACGGGAATTCCCGTTTGTAAAAGGTTAACTAACTCATGTATAACATAACTATTCTTAAAAGAGAACCTTGGCATTGACGTAGTGACGCCCAAGCATTCTAAAAAAATATATTTAAAGCGCACATTTTTACGTCTGTGTTGGCAGTTTTCAAAACGCAAAAAAATCAACTGGGCTTATTCTACCACTGCTTATCTCTGTTAAATGTTTCCCTTTTTACACAGCCTCCATTACACAGAAATAAGGTAGGCCTATTAAACTTGGTGTACGTAAAATTTTGCAAATTTGTTTTGGCGAAAAGGGATTTGGCGCAACGGGACTGGCCCCTGAGGGCAAAACTGTTAATCTGTTTTTTATTTGGCGAAAGGGGATTTGGCGAAACGGGATTAGGCGAAACGGGAGTTCACCACTAGGTCATTACTGCCAACGTCAGACACAATGCAGTGGTCCGGGATGTCCACTGCGCCACACATTACAGAGATGTTATTGTGTGCGCAGCGTATCTTGAGTCCTGCAGGTATTTTGTGAACGGCTACGTCTTCCTGGAGGAAGCGGCTTTAATTGACGGCAGCCATTGTTTTTGTAACCATCTCGGATATCAACAAGGCACTCTGCTACCAAATATATACAATCGATTATCTGTGTTCGTTTTGGGGCGAACTCAAGATAGGCCGCGGACACTATAGGCTGTGTTTTTACTTTAAAACTGTGTAAATAAGCAAAAATTGTTTCCAGAAGCAAGTTATTTATTTTCTCTTGGACCTTTAGCTGATAGCATTTTTGTCTTCATTTATTTATTTATTTATTTATTTGTAAAGCAGAAATCTCTACACGTGGGGTGGAAGGAGAAGCCGACATTTTCGTTTTTACCATTTATATTAACTGAATGTAACAAACCCGTGTAAGACAGGAAAAAAAATAGCGTTTGACACATTTACGTAGATTTGAAGCACTACTACAAAACTAATATTCAGGAAAGGTCCAGCTTGAACGAAAAACATCTCCACTATAGTGACTGGATGGGGGGGGGGGGGGCTTGAGCTTAATGGCTCGTCGACAACGAGGTTATTAGCGCCAACCTCAGTCACAGTGCAGTTGTTCGGGTCGGGTTGAGGCCAATTGAGATAAAACCCTTGTAGAATTCTTTATGGGACCGAGCACTGAAACCAATAGCGTGCCCATTTGTCCGAAAGGCTAGGACAACTTATTACACTACGTTTTTTATTTGCTATCTGTGTTTACCCTTTTCTTAGTTTTTTTTTACCCTTTCGGGCTTTTTTGCCCCTTTTTATCTTTAGATCCTTTCTTGGGCACTACCGCACAGCAAATATTGGTTCAAATAGGCCATTTGACGAAAAGAGCAGGGGTATGCCCCTGTCCCCCCCCTTCCCCCTCCTAGGCACGCCAATGATATACAACAAAGTGACTAACTTCCTGAGAGGTCAATTCTGATGATTCCGCTCCATTCTGGAACACAGCACGTTAAAACGGAACAGAAAAGGACAGAAATTTACTTTCATGCAAAAAAGAACATACGAGAAAACTTCCCAAATGTCGTGCGTTTATTTTTATGGAGGATGAAACCCACTGCTCAGCATTGCCAAACTGTAAACGTGTAGAAAAAATTCATACCAATTGGGAATGCACGTATATGGGCGGGTTGAAGAGGCTAATAAATATAGACGCAAACATATTTCAGTCGCCTTTTGGACTTAAATGAAGCCTTGCTGACACGGCGTTTGACGCGCACATGCAAATACCTAAGCAAACACTTACGCTTACATTCCCAGTGACGGGATGTTTGTTATCATGCCCTTCGTGCCATTCTAACAAAAGTAGGATGCAATAAAGCGTGAAATAAAATATTTAGGCTTTTCCGACCTGTAATTTACGTATAAGGCCGCTGGCAAGGCTGCTAAAAATTAATTAAGTCGTTCTCGGGAGTAGAATAAAAAAAATTGATGCGAGCAGGCGATATTTTACTTTTATTTTTTATTTGCAATTTTTCAGATGCGAGCGATTGTTATTTTTTTTTTTTTACCGAAACAAAAACTAGTAGGCCCCATCACTATTGTTATACGAGTAAAGGCTACAATAGTTGAATTTTTCCGAGTACCAGCATGTCCGTGGGGGTTGTAGACAGCAATGATAAAATCTTAATTAAGCTTTAAAAATATTGCAATTAATACCAATTTCACTCTCACTCACAACGCTTATGAAAAAGAGCTCTTCCGCACATGCCACATTCAAACGGTTTCTTTCCACAGGTTAGAATTTTGCGTGCCAATGAGACTTGTGTGCAAAAGGCTTTCCACAGGTATCACATTCAAACGTTTTCTTTCCACTGTGTACAAGTGCTGTTAAAGTATCGTGCCGCCAAAGCCTTTCTGCACTCAATACATTCAAACTATTTCTTCCAGATGTGTACAAGAGCGTGCGAAATAACGCTTGTGAGCAAAGCCTGTTCCCATTCAAACACGTTTAAAGGGCTTATAAACCACTGTGCATAATTGCATGAAGTGATAAACCACTTTTCTTGTCAAATACCTTTCCACATAGAACACATTTAAACGTTTTCTTTCCACTGTGTGCAAGCGTTGTTAAAGCATACGTACTGTGTCGCCAAAGCCTTTGTACACTCAACACATTCAAACGGTTCTTCTACCTATGTAGTACAAGTCCGTGAGTCCTTAAATAACGCTTGTGAGCAAAAGCCAGTTAACACTCGACACATTTAAAGGGGTTCTAAACAACAGGGTGCAGCGATCAACCACTCGTCTTGTCGAAGGCTAGGGACGTTTTACTTGCAACTTGACTCATGGCTTTCTTGTTATTTGTAATTCTTTTAGTCTTCTGCACAGTCGTACCGGCCGAGAAGACTATTGCAACGACTTTTTCCATCCGCCCGCCGCTTTTTTCGACTTCGTAACGGTACCAGATAGAGACGACCACGGTTTACAACGGTAGATTCAGTGTCAAAAGTTAGTTTAAAAACAATGGCAAATTAAAACATCGTTACTTCCTTATAGCTAATAGAATCCGTCGATGTAACTAAATTAAATAATAACATTTGATCGTCGAATTGAAATCCTAAGGATAACATGCAATCGTAAAGCAAAAGGATTTTAGTTTCGTTTAAAATAGTCTCGTTTGCATTGTTGCATGAATGAACATGCTTACGATCGAACCAGATTCTCCATTAAGCCTCTCTGCTACTTACGAAATTAAAACTGCAGTAAAAAAAATTAGAAATAAAAAATGAAAATGAGGCCTTAAATCACGTTACCACGACAACGTCAAGTTGCTACGAGTCGCTGCTGGCTTCATCAACAGCATCTGTCCCTTCACTTCTCTACTATACCACTGATCTATATAGGCTACGTTGCGCGTTACATTGCAACATGTAACTGTGTGCCCGGAGGTGCACAGTAATGCGAAAATGAATAGGCTTACTATACAATCCAAATCTCCGTTAGCTGCTACTTACGAAATTAAAGCTGCAGGTAAAAAATAATGCCGAAAAGCTGACAATTAGGCCTAAAATGTAAACTAAACTTAAAATTTAACACATATTTAACCGGCAATTCTGACGGTTACTGCTTTTAGAACAGGGATAGCTGTTGTAAAGCGTGATAGAGGTGTGCGCCTCACCATTGGTAGTGGCAGAACTGCACAGAAGACCGGATGTGGCTAGGCAGTCGCTGCAGCCGTTTGTTTATCATTTACTCTTGGTAATGCCTCCGAGGTGAGCCGAAAATTCGAGTTTTTATGTATATTTGTGCACTTTTCTGGCTTTTATTTTATAAAATTCTAACAAGTGCTTTTTAGCTTTTAAATGCCTTTCCACATTTAAACTATTCCTTTCCGAGGCATACGAATGCATGTCACGTTAAATAAAACTTGTTCACACTCGCCTTTCCACACTTGCCATACTCAACCACTTTCTTTCGTAACATGTGCAAGCGCATGCTTCATACAGTTAGACTTGTGCCTAAACGATTTATTTTCACTGTGTGTACAAGAGTAAGGTGTTCTAAAACGAAACCACTTCCCCGGTTCTGCAGCAGCCGAAACCGTCGTGTTTAAGGGCAATGATACGCATTCGTGATTTTCAGTCTTTGCAACTTTAGTGATGGTGACAATCGTGCAGCATACGAAATCCATCACCTCAATCGTTACACCCACTAAAGACGCCATTTCACCTTTCCAACACCTAGATGGTTACCGGTAAATTGCTCGCCGTAAATTGCTCCCGGGAAAATTGCTCACAGACAATTGCTCGTCCGAAAATTGACCGTGCGGTTAATTGCTCGCCACATTTAAAAAAAAAATTTAATTTATTTACTTTTTATTTTTTTTAACAGTTATTAGTTTTTTTAACAGTAATTTTTGCAGTTTTATCATATATTTATTTGAGTGGCATAAAATCAAGTTACAGCGACAAAAATAGGCCTAAGTGAAGCGCAATTTAATTATCTTTCATTTGGTGACTACGGTGATTGATTCACACACGCACTTTTTTTTCAAGTACACATTGAGCAAAAATATTCTGTACTTACAGGATGCACTTCATTACAGAATTGACTTAAAAAAAGAAAATAGCTCCTCGCCCCCCCTCCCCCCATTTTCAAAAATGATAAAAAAAAAAGGACTTTTTTTTCAAGTTCAAGTACACATTGAGTAAAAGTGTTTCCTACATAAATCCGTTAACATACATGCAGTCAAGTACAGGATGTGTTTAAGTTCATTAAAAAGAAAATAGCCCAATCCAAAAAAAAGTGCGTGTGTGCGTGTACCTCTACTCCTCTGGAACCAAGGCACCTCCAAAGATGGGAGTATAGGACCAAATGAAAGATAATTAAATTGCGGTTCACTTGGGCCTATATTTGTCTAATTTAAATTCAATTTTTTTAAGAATGTGGCGAGCAATTAACCACACGGTCAATTTTCGGACGAGCAATTTTCCCGGCGATCAATTTTCATGCGAACAATTTTCTTGGCGAGCAATTGTCCGCGAGCAATTTTTCGGGGAGCAATTTTCAGCAGACACGACCTAGATACAGCACCGTAGAAGCTTCGAGCAATATAAAGAAAATAGCAGAAAATTAAAAATGGAACAACACTATTCGCAGCAGCGCCGCAATTTTCACAAGTAAGACGAAATCACGTGACCCACATCAGCATATTGGATGACGGAGAATCTGGAACGTTGATGCTGTGTTTAGAATATGGGCAACATTATCGAAATGGTGCACAGGTGCCTTTAATGATATCCTGAAAAATCTCCAACAACATAGCGGATTCGTTTACTTGATATAAAACAAACTTTGTCAGAATTTTTCTGGAGCTACCTGGAGCATCTGAAGCCAACGGCGATCGTGTGAATTGAGCTTAAAGGCCGGTTGCCACCAAATTAGCATTGCAGCATCTAGGCCTATCGAGTTCTCTCTCGCAGGAAGCAAAGGAATGCACAAAGCAAAACTTTTAAACGCAACAAACAAGCCACGCGACCCCTTAATTATTGAGTAAAAATTTGGTGCACCTGGAAACAAACAATAAAGATTAACGATACTCATGTCACTAGATGGCGCCACGGGATGTTCTTAATATTTTTCAGTGGCGCCATCTAGTGACATCAGTATCGTTAAACTTTACAGCTTGTTTCCAGGTTCACGAGGGCGTACCAAACTTTTGCTCAACAATTAAGGAGTCACGTGGCCTGTTCGATGCGTTTAAAAGTTCCTTTTGTGCATTCCGTTGCTGCCTATAACAGAGAACTCGATAGGCCTAGATGCTGCAATGCTAATTTGGTGGCAACCGGCCTTTAAGCTGGTATGGTCAGCGGCTCCAGGAAGAGTTTGGTTAAAATGTTTACGCGCGATCGGAATTTTTTTTTTGATCCAGGCTTAAAAATAAAACGTTCCATGTGCCATGAAAAAAAAAACCTGAGAACCACTGTATTACCTTTTAGTGACCTAAAACCTGAACTCACAAAAATAGTGGGAAAAGCGTAAAACAGTCGACTGTTTATGCCCTCTTTAGGCCCCATTAATAATAGTGGGAAAAGCATAAAACAGTTGACGCTTTATGCTCTCTTTAGGCCCATTACCATTTCTCCATTGGCCAAAATGTCGCCGCCTGCCGGACTTTCCGAGCAGCCAGCTTAATAACAATTGTTCAGTGTCGACGGTGACCTTTTGTTAAGGGTTGTACCATTATAGTGGTAGTGATTCATCGGCTGTTTAATTACACTGACTCCAATAACCCTTTGAGCACACCTTGAATAACTGACTGCTCCTCGATAAATCACACAGTCCAGTTACACTGGCTTGTCACGTTACGGGGGCTTCTGATTGCATGTTTCAAATACGTGTAGTTACTCGTCATGAATTATTAATTACACGCCAGCGTGGCACTGGAATGTGTTGTTCATAGATCGGGGTGTGTGTAGTGCAGTGTTGTGCAAGGGACACATGTGAGTTTAAAGCTGAGGTGTGGAAGAAGCAATTTGTGGGAAATTATGAACTTGCTTGGTTGAGGCGATGTTGTCAAAAAAAACTTTGAGGAAACGTGGAAACTATGGGCTGGGTGGGGGAAAAAATAAGGATATTTTTTGAAAAAACAAAGTCATATTGACTTAAATCAGTTTATTAAACAAAAACGTATCGTTAAAAGTTAAAAGTAAAGATCTAAAAGTCAAAACCTGTAAGGAACACGGACAAGCTTTGACTGTAAGGGTCTAGGTGTCAAATTTGGCCAGTAAGACGCTGCTAAGCATTAGACCCTTACTACCCAGTTTTTGAGGAACAGCTGTCCAAGATCGTCCTATAAGACCCATGTGATGATCCAATGATAGTGGGGGTGTGGGTTTCCAACTTTGCTTTAGGTTGACATTTTTTTTCGGTTTGGTAACATGGCAGCGATTCCAAGCAAGATAACGTGCTACAAGCATAAGCGTAGTTCAGTAAGCCACCTTTATGCACTTACGTTCCATCGGAGTGCAACGGACAGATTAAGGCGCTATGCAAGTGATCTGGGGGCGAACTGGATAGCCGGTTCGGAACCGAATCATGTCACTCCGATTTAACATAAGTGCATGAAGGTGGCTTACTGAACTACATTCTTTCTAGTGTATGATTGTCACTGTTGGCTAATTTCCAATTTTCCTTACTAAGTCATTAACATGATCACCGGGTAGTAAGGGTCTAACGCTTAGCAGCGACTTACTGGTTAAATTTGACACCTAGACCCTTACAGTCAAAGCTTGTCCGTGTTCCTTACAGGTTTTGACTTTTAGACCCTTACTTATAACTTTTAACGATACGTTTTTGTTTATAATCCGTGTTACTTTGAGAATTGTAATAAATAGATGTGGTGGTGGATGATGGGTGGGGTATGTGGGACATCTTTATAATTAATTTGTTGTTTGTTTTGTTGCGCCGCCTTTAAGCTCGGTAAATAGCTATGGCCCTTACTAACCTGGCTTTCGCTAGTGTTAACAATAGAAACAAATCCTTCAATCTTCAGTCTATGTCTTGCAGCTGGCGTTTGCTAAATGGCATTGTTGCATAATAACAATGTTTAAAACAATGTAAAACAATCAATCTGGACGTTTAGAGCTCCGTAACCCCTGAACCACTTGACCAATTAGAAAAGGCCTTATGGTAAGGGTACATCTACGGAGCAATACCTGTAAAATGAGCTAAGAACCAGCTTTACAGGACAAATAGTTTGACCTGTAGAGAGGACAGACGAAAGGTACATCCCCAGAACAAGACCAAGAACAAGACCAAGACTAAGAACAAGACCAAGATCAAGAAGTTGTCTATTTGGCCCCTCTCTGTATCTCGGGTTTGGCTGGACTGAATTTCACAATTTTTGGACTGTAGACAGGCTTTAACTAGTCAAGGCTAGATTTTAAATTTGGTTTAAAATTTTTTAATTTTGACGGAGTTATAAGTTGAAAGTTTAACACAGAGATCCTACGTCGAACCTTACTAACACTGGCTATCGCCAGTGTTAATAATATTTTTATTCCACGTTGATACGCAGGGAAGAAAGTAATAAAATAATGGCTCCGATCATGTATGTATACCCGCAATTCATGTATTTAAACTCCAAACCTTTCGGCAGATTTTGCTATAGTTTGTTCCACATTATGTTTACAGGAAACTGACTGTATGACGCCGCGTTTCCTTCCACTACGAGTGTAAAAAACACTAAATGTCCCAGTCGTAGACTCTGACAATAACTGTGAGAAGAGTCTAAACGTGTGATATGCACATGTTTTTGCGTCCTATAGTGAAAGAAAACGTGGCGTCTTACAGTCACTTTCCTGCAAACATAATGCGGAACAAAGTCTAGCGTGGTCACTACAGAGTACTTGAAAAACAACACATCCTGAGCCAGCAGGAAGTAAAAATGGTCTGAAAAAGTGTATCAGACCGCTGTTAGTAAAGTTTTTTGTAACACCTTTAGTAGTCAAAATTAGTAAACCAGTTTTATCAGACCATTTTTACTTCCTGCTGGCTCAGAATTTGTTATTTTTTCCAATGACCAAGACAGCAATATCAACCGAAAATTTCGCATTTTAAACACATGAACTGTGGGAACAAATGGCTGATCGGAGCCTACGATTTTAGTCTGGATTTTTTTTGTTTGTTATTTAAATCGATTTTATCACTTTTATTACTACTTATTAATGAGTAATACGAGACTAGTCTTAGTAAGACTGCTCGGGTCGAAAAAAGGAGAACTAGCGGCAGTTTATCGTGAACGATCAAGCAGGTTAGTCTGAGATCCGCCTTTAATCTGAGTAACACGAGTGACTCAAGGTTTAAAACTTGAAGTCGCTGACCACAGATTAAATTCCGCATGCGGACTTAGTACACCGCCGCTGTACCGACTCGATCCGGTCAATGTCCTTTAAGAGACCCGGTGACCAAACCTGACTTGCATACTCGAGAGTAGGGCGAACACAGACCTTGTATACCCAAAGACCAGTAGTATCTCGACTCCCCGAGGAGAAGCAGCGTCGGACAATTGCTGCCCTGCGATTGGCGCACATGCTTATGTAATTACAGTCAGTGGAAGTTTTCAAGTCCGCCTGAAACCAAATTCCAAGATCTTTAATGGTGCGAATCAACGGAGTACGGAACATTATTTATTTTGTTTCCCACATGGATGCAGTTATTTCCCACTGTACAAAAGAGTATGAAGATCCACTTTTCCATTGACTTGGGCACTACATTGAAATCGTAACTAAAACTACTTATTCAACTGTTTCGTAAGAAACCTTAGGAACCTTTTCCACACATTTTCAGGATTGAATAACATTCCACCACAATTTCATTAAAAGAGGTTCATGCGTTCTACCATAATCTGTGTTTTGGGCGCCATTTTGGGGCGCCATGTTAGGCCGCCATCTTGAATTTTCACAAAACTTGAATGGGCCATTTCTTGATTAACAATTTATTGTGACTATTCGGAACCAGCTCGAGATCAGTCTGGTAAACTATTAGGGACGGGTCGGTTTCATTTTTTCGACTTCGGTTCCGGTTTCGGTTTTCACGCCCACAAAACCGCGGTTTCGGTTTCGGTATCGGTTTTTGCCACCATCCACCCAAACCAGCTATTTCTACTTTGTTTTCTTGTAACATTAGTATTGCTAGCTTCTAACTCACTCCTGCTTTCACTTTCAGCAGCGTCATAGACCATGGGCCTAGCTGTGGCGCCATTTTCCTCTACTATTTTATTTTAATGACTCATTTATACGTACAAAATGATAATTATTAGAAAAAAAAATTAGAAAAACAGATCACTTTTTGATTTTTCGAACACCGTACGAAAAACCGACACAAAATCCGAATCGGTTTCGGTTTCGGTTTTCAGTAAAAACCGAAAATTCAGTTTCGGTTACCGACCCAACCCAACGAACTATAGTTAGAAGTGAACAAGCCAAAAACAGTTTTGCGAGCGCCATTTTAGGATGAAATTTGGAATTTACATCAGTATACAAGCAAGTACATACGTCGTTCAGTCGCATTTTAAATAGTATCCTACCAAATTTTATTCGAATCGCTTCATGCAATTTGGCCGTATCGCTGAAACAAACCGACAAACAGCTATATATAGGCAGTCGGGTTAAAACGGGACTTATTCCCCTTCGTTCATTCTGTCAATAACTTTCACTGTGTCGGTACTGGACGCTACTCACAATATCACGTTTAAATCCTAAAATAAAACGCAGGATTAAGTGGCTAGAAAATCCATATCTGCAGTATTAAAAACTTGTATTTTGACCCCATCTAAGCTTTTTTTAGATTTTACATTTACGTAAATTTGGATTCGTTTCGATAAATTTCGGTCAACTTTCTGTCACCAAATTCCCCGTAAATCGATGCAGTCCTGCTAGAGTGGTTTTACGACTAATGACGGAATCACAGGGTGAACCTAATGGCCGCTTTAATTTTAGGGTTTTGAAGGAATTAAATAAAAATTAAATTATGAGTAACAAACGACTTCTCACGATGACACGTGAATTTTTTTTCACTGTTCTGCTCACTTGTCATCCAAAGCGGTTTCTGCATGACTAAATGTGAACGAAATCTTGAAAAATTAAGGGGAAGGTGCAGGGATAAAAGAAAACAACTGAAGGGGATTCGCTGATTGAGTGAGCGAAGCGAACGAAATCAGCGATTGTTAGCCAGTGTGTGCAAAAATGGGATTGAAGCATCTTAAACAGACGGTGTAGCCTTATATACGTTCACAGTCCTATGAAAGTTGTGATATCCACCCAAAACCAAAACTGGTAGAAAAATCCGCCAAGTTCCAAAAACTGTCGGCCTTTGAAGGTAGTGATATCATTCCACCAGGGAAAGGCCGCCAAGCTTAATCCTATTAGCCAAGTTAATCGTACCGAATAATACTTTGGACGTTAAATGAAAACTTGAAGATTGCTACCGCTAGTAGCAATCTTCTAGTTTTCATTTAACTTTCGAACTATTAGTATGTGCGATTAACTTGGCGAATACATTTGGCGGCCTTTCCCTGGTGGAATGATATCACTACCTTCAAAGGCCGACCGTTTTTGTAAACTTGGCGGGTTTTTCTACCAGTTTTGGTTTTGGGTGGATAGACCTTACACTAGACCTTTGTTGAATTCATGGCTTCAGCTGCCAAAATGTTTTATCCAAATTACATTCCGTATCGTCTGACCATAAAACAACTATTCCGTTTTTAATTCAGTTACGCAAGATTTCACGGTGTCTGGGCCAAACAGTTATCACAGAGGGATACCTGTCTGCCCGCTGCAAACCGGGGAAGCCAGTTACAACCCGATCGCATTAAAAGCATTTCGACGTTGTCTCTGATTACAACTATCCGCAGGCGAGGCTACATTAACGCCGCAGCTTTATAGCAGTCATTACTAAGCTCCATATCGTAAACAAGGGCTAGTTATATGTGAAGAGATGGGGGAGGGGGTTTGGTAAACTTAAGTGCCGCGCTAAAATATAAGAGCGTAATTGATAATTACGGATCATAAAGTTGCAGAATTCGTTCTGCCGTACCAACCACCTCCTCCCACCCAAACCGTATACGAACTTACTCACGAAATCCCCTCGCAAAAATTATTTTAAAAGAATAGAAAAACGACCCGGCTTTGCCACAGCAAAATTTGTATTCCAGGAAGGTGTAATCGATTACTTTTCCTCGCCCAGACCCAACTATGTTTTCGCCGCACCTAATCCAATCACTGCCTCAAGTGCCGCACCCGAAGCGCATTAATTTTCCAGACATGAGTGGAAGTTCAATTACGAAACTCCCTTCCCCCCCCCCCCCCTTTCCCCCACCCCCCCCCCCATCCCCGTTCCCTCCCCTTTACCAATAATGCATGATCACTGTTGCGATCGATAGCCCTAATGAATGGAGGCTTTTGGCGCGATACGCCGTCATTTTTGTCTTATATAGTTCATAAAGGAGCTTATCACTAATTACGTTTTAATATTACAATCGGGCGAAGTGGTGCAGGAGCTCTTGGGCCGTTGGGAAGGAAGGTGAATGGTATGTAGTGGTGCTGAGTCAGATATTACGGATACTTAGTTGTCGGTTGAGTTAAAAAGGGGGTATTGGGGTGAAGTCAAGTTGATGTGAAGGGCTTTTAAGGGTGGAGGTGGTCGTTTAAAAAGAAAAGTACGATTACTTGTGTTTTTTCCAAAGGTTTTAGAATGTAGTGGCAGGGATGCTGAGGAGGTTGTATTCGCAAATATGCTGCAGTCGATATATCAGGGGCCGTGCAAAAATAATTTAAAGTATTGCGGCTGGTTAGAAAGGGGTCCGACCCACTCAGCTTGGGGTATAGAGGAGAGTGCTATGGGCTCAAGCAATTAGCTAGATGAAGCTCTGGTACTATGGTGTCTTACATAGCTCCGGGAGTGTCCGTTTTGAACAGATTCTGAAACGTGATGGAGGGATGCCTATGTGGAAAACGAACATGTCATTTTGTGATGTGACAATGCATTTATTTTGTATGTGTGTTGGCTGGTATATGTCTTTATCTGTCGGGTGTTTTTATTCGAGTGAATTCTAATTCGTTTTTATGTGCGTACCTTCAAATCTTTGAATTCCATGGTGATAAGAGCTGTTCGTTGCTTGATGGCAATACACTAGCGTGTTTCTACATTTAGCGTGTGTCAGCTCGATTCTCCAAAGTTGATCTTCTTTTTCTGGGAAATTCATTTGCTCCTTTAACGTGCGTTTTCTTCTTCATGTAGCGACATTAGATTCTTCATATATATGTTGACAACTGATTGTCGTAAAACGAAAAGGTGGCATTGTGCTTCCCACTGTTTGCTTTTTCGATTATTTGTTGTACCCCATTGTTTCATTTAGCAGCATTGTCGTGTCTTGACCTTGAGAAACATTTCGACGAAACAATTTGAAAACAATTCAATTGACCCTCCCGAAGCCTGCACTAAAGAACTAAATAAGTCATTCAGTCATTCACTCAAAATTAGAGACTATACGCACCCTATGGTTTAAACGCGAAAACCAAGTTAGTTTCATTTTGGTTATCAACAAAAAATTTACCTTCCGCACCCAAGCATCGTAATACCTTGTTCGAGTGAACTCTAGTCATGTCTTGTGAGCCTCACGACAATTGTTGCCCCATTGTTACACGTTGCAGCATTACATTCTGGGGCCTCTGCTGTTGCTCTGATTCATTTTTTTAAAATCCACGCTCAACACGAACTATGATAAGGTTCAGACGACGTTTGAAGGAAAAGAGTTTGTAAAATTCGTCTCACATTACTTTTTGCACTGTTCGATCTGGCTGAATCGATGTTTTATTCTGCAGCCACCGTCTTGATTGCGTGTTCGATTCGCGTGCGACGAATTGACGTCACACATCTGTCCTTTGGTCATGACGGTAGCTGTCGTGGGAAAATTCTTCGTGTACCTTTACTATAAGAGCATCGCAGTGATGTACGTAAGTGATGTCGAAATATAAGCATTGGAAGTAATTTTATTTTTTGTGGTGCACCTTGTATTATGAATACAGTTTAAAAGGTCAACTAAATTCTACGGAAACATGAACAAACCCCTGAGGAATTGCAGAGACTAGAAAATAACACTAGTGACTAGATTACCGTGTTTATCTACGCGTGTGAAATTACTTCATCAACTGTAGCATCAAATGGCTTTTAGGTAACATTTGGCATTTTAATAATGTTACCTCGTTGCCTTGTGACCCAATACACCACAGGTTAGCCCTGCCATTAACTTCAGTTTAGCAAGTTAGATTGATAGTTGGCGGCGGGAGCTTATTGAAATTCCATGTTTCCGGGGAGCTATACTTGGTGGCGACATTGCGTAGCCGATGGCTGTGGTTACCATGACAACCCGCAGATTGTCACGCGCATGCGCAAACGACGTTTAACGCCATCTTGTGGCAGTTCGGAGCAAAACCCGCTCTTTTAATAATAGCATCAGCTAGTGACGATCAAAATCGAGTACTTTCGAAGCTCGATAAAAAAAAAATTATTGAATTTTTCACCGAGTGGCGCGCCCGGCAGGATGAAGTGTTAAAGTTGAAAGCAGTCATTGATTGAATCTTTTTTTTACGACTGCAGACTAGAGGTGAATGCAAGCCGGCAGAAGTTTTATGCATTGCAACACTCGACGGACATCAATAGATGCGCCGTGAAAAGAATGGATGGCAGAATACAAAAAAAAAAGAATAAAAAATGCGTTTTTCATGGATGAAAAGACGGTTCGTGCACCAGCTCTTAATCCCTCACCGAGTGTTATCCGTCCAATGTTTCCTAGTAAAACACATGGTAAAACACTCGATAACATTGTATGTGACACTAAATACTAACATCCTTGGTGAGAAAAGTATTAATGAAGCTACAATACGCGTTAAACATTTGACTTGTGAAAATACAAAACGAAGTAAAATGAAAAAAAGCACAATACATCTTTATTATTGCTCGCATTATTTCCAGTGTGGAGGCCAAGAAACAAATCTACTTTCCATTCATGTATGTATGCTCGTGACCTATAGCTCACCATAGAAACTATGACGGCTACTACAGGGTACCCACCACGATGCTGAATTAAATTTCCCTGCGTGTTTTCCAGGTTTTCCAGAGTAGATGAGATCAATTTCCAGGCTATTTATCATAATTTAGGAAAGAATTTTTTTTAAACATTTTATAACTTTAATTTACTTAAAAAGTAATGAGTGCAATATAAAGAACCTTCATATGTCAATACACATAAAATAAGGATAAACATTTTTCAACGTGTTTAAATGCACTAGGGCTACGATAAACGTGGCTCTATTTTAAATTGTTGTAGAAAGTTTTGAAACTGTGCAATTTGTTGATTAAAAGCAATCTCTCACGCTTAGTTTCCATGCCCAGTTTTTTTTTTTTTCCACGAGTTTTCCAGGCTTTTCGTGAAAAATCAGATAATTTGTCTAAGGACCTCGGTGTGTGGTTCACAGTTGACCTAAATCCTTCTACCCACTGTGCAAAAATAACTGCACAAGCTTTCAAGAGACTTCATATCGTAAATCGTTGTTTTGCTCGAGCAAATTCTAACACCCGTGTCTGGGCTTTTAAGGTCTTTGTGCGGCCACTTCTTGAATACGCTAGCCCTGTGTGGTCTCCATACCTTTTGTCTGACATTGACCATTTGGAGTCGGTACAGCGTTTCTTTAAAAGATCACTTCCAGACATGGGAAACTTGAAATCTGGTAAACGCTTGTTGCGTGCGGGCCTTCAACCATTAGAACTGCGTCGCCTGCATGCAGATCTTGCCATGACTTACCAGATTTTACACGAAAATTTCCCAGTTATCACCCCCTTCTTTGATATGTCGCATTATAAGGCTACGCGTGGACACTCCCTTAAACTGGTAGTTGATAAACCACGGTTGGACGGTCGAAAGTATTTCTTCGCTCTTCGGGTGGTGAATCCATGGAACTCACTGCCGGACGACCTTGTCATGTCCAAGACCATATCAGCTTTTCGTCGGGGCCTTCTCCAGGTGGACCTTTCACGTTTCCTGCAACGGACGTACGATTAACAATATTTTGCTCAACCTGTCGGTGATCTCCTCGCACCGCAAAATTGGCCTGCTTCAACTCTTGAGTTTTTAAATCTCCAAAACATAACATTTCCTTTTAATAAATGGGAACGGTGTCAGTGGCCATGCCCTTCCGTCTCCTTGCCGAACTCTTACAATCGGCTAAACAATTTTATTATTATTATTATTAATTCTCTTGATTTTTCCCTGAGTTTCAAACATAGTTGAAATTCCCTGAGTTTTCCAGTTTTTTCCACGTACTCCAGGTTGGTGGAAACCCTGTACTAAGCTTGGCTGGAGCCTGGGTCAGGGTCAGCTCGGTAGCGCAGTTGGTAGAACACTGAGATAATAAGTGGGATATCCTGAACTCGAATCTCAGTCAGAGCAGCTAACTGCCTTTTACTTTCCAGATTAGTGTATGTTTTGTTCTCATATAAGATATGCCAGCCTTAAGGCTCGATGACAGCCTGTTTCATTGACATTCAGTCATTGATTAACTGTTTACTAATGTAGAGAAAACAGGATACCAACAGGGTACACCCCCTGACCAGGACAAAAACTGCGATATTGGTCACTAATAACCAACAAAGATAAGATAAGATATATTTATTCTCAGAAGGAGAAAGGAATACAAAAGAGCATAAATTCCGATGCCACTAATATTGGTCCAGGTACAAAGCCAGAAATTGCAAGAAAATAATAATAAAATATGTACAAGTAAAATCTCATAAGGGATGATAAAGGTAAATATAAATCAAAACAAATCTACCAAACATAATTTCACATAAAGGTTAATGTTCAGTAAAAAAAAAAAAAACACTGCAAGTACTCTCCAAGGTCAATTTTCAAGCTCTTAACCTCCTTTCGATTTGGCGAAACGACACGTAACCGAAGGGAGAGACAGGATGGGAGAAAAGGGGGTGGGAAGGTGGGAGGGAGACGATTGGAGGAAAGTGAGAGTATTACAGAAAAAAAATGCCAGTGAACTGTACGTTCAGGCAACACTCAGCGAAAACAGGGAGTGCACCAGCCAAAGCGATAAACTGGGAGTGGGCAGGAGGGCCTGAACAGCAAATGACCTGGTTTGGGGGCAGTGCGTCTTTTAGCCAAGCTCTTTAGAAGAGAAAAAAAAGAGAGATTGCAAGGGTGGTGAGGAGTGGGGGCAATATGTCTGTTGCTATTAAGCATATGATTACGCATTAACTGAACCACACAAGGTAAGTTTGGGGGGTAAGATAAGAGGAAAAGGGCAGGGAGAGTGCACATACAGGATGGGTGGAAAAGGGAAGTACTCCAACAAGCAAAATTGCCTGTCATGTTCAATGTTCAGGCAACACCGACCAAAAAACTGGGAAACAACCACGGGCCAAAACAAACCACGGCCGAAACAAATCCCGGGCGAAGCCGGGTACGATGCTAGTTCATATAAAGGTTAATGTTCAGTAACAAGTAAAAAAAACTGCAAATTCTCTCCAAGGTCAATTTTCTTTAACATCCGTTTAAAAACCTCAAGGTGAGGGGCAAGAACGACATCCCTGGGCAATGCGTTCCAAGATAAAATCTTGAAACTTTAGGTATTCTGTCACGTAAACCACCTGTACGTAATAATATTTTGCCAGAGAACAAAACTATTAAAGAATGTGTACCGATTACGCGAAAATTGGGTTTTTTACAGTTCAGATGTATCAATAGTCATCCCCACCAACCCCACCCGGGGCTACTTTACGCCATTTTTCGACAACACACACCAATAACATTGGCAGCTAGCTGTACATAGATCGGCTGAAAGTTTTTTTTTTACCCCCTCACTTCATTCCAGCAATTCCAGGGTGAAATATATGTTCCCTATTACATACGTCCTATGTGTTTTCCAAGAATGTCTAGGTTTTTTTTATAAGATACTTATAAAAAAAAAATGTAATTATGTGTGATTTGGTATTTCACTTTGTGTTTGCCAGTACGATGCTTGTATAGCTCATGTTTTACACCTGATAGCGGGGTGCTAAAATCCCCGAAAAGTTTTGTTCATTTTGCCTTGTGTGCTTGCTGGTTTTATTTCAAATTAAAAGTTGCATTAACAAGGCAGACACGAGACCGCTTACCAGCTACTAGCAAACCTACGTTGATCATACAGTATAAGCTAACAAGAAAAATCATAAAGGCAACAGTAACAAGGGCTAGGACCCACCCCACCCCCCTCCCACTCCAAATGTCCTTTTTTTTTTTTAAATCCCAGATGACTTTTTTTCCCTACCCTCGCTTCGCCATACGAAGATTTTCGTCGGCGGATAACAAAACAATCTGGGAACTGGGGCTAAGTACAAATTAGCACCGCAGTTAACTCCCCCCT
>JAHWFP010261283.1:11598-51298 GCA_023313725.1 Lithobius niger
TGACCAATTAGAAAAGGCCTTATGAAAAGGGCACATCTACAGAGCAATACCTGTAAAATGAGCTAAGAACCAGCTTTATAGGACAAATGGTTTGACCTGTAGAGAGGACAGACGAAAGTATCCCCAGAACAACAACAACAACAAGAAGCTGAACAAGAAGTTGTCTATTTGGCCCTTGTCTGCATCTCGGGTTTGGCTGGACCGAATTTCACAATTTTTGGACTGCAGACAGGCCTTTACTAGTCAAGGCTAGATTCCAAATTTGGTTTAAATATGTTTACTTTTGACGGAGTTATAAGCTCTCAAAGTTGAGAGTTTAACACAGAGGTCCTAGGTCGACCCTTACTAACACTATCGCCAGTGTTAATAATACGCTTAGGTTGGTAAGCAAATTCATCATTATGAGTTATGCAATACAGTGACAGAGGGCGAGCGACCGACAATGTTAAACAAACGGGTGTGGCCTGCAACAGTCAGTAACAATCGAAATATTGCTTTAATAATGCTACCTCTTAGAGCCGACGTGAAGAGTTTCAAAGTTGGCTCAGTAACAATCACTGCATGCACGACCATTGTTGGATTTATTGCGCTTGGTGTCAGAACGGAGAAATGGGCAATTGAGCGTCCTCCATTGAAAAAAGATAAATCACCAGGGGTTAAAATGGAGGGGCAGCAGGGATGGGGGACGAGGGGGGGGGGAGGAAGCAGGGGGCAGCCTTTTCATTCCATACTGCCCACTACAGTATGTCGCTCAGGTATGCGGGAACTGGCTAGACCGGCGTATGTTACGCCGGGGATACAGCTAGTTTGCATTAAAATGCTGTGATTTCCCATTAGCAGTCGCCCATGCTTTCATTAGATTTAGTTAGATCAGGATTAAGAGAGAAAGAGGCCTAGATCCCGTTTGCATGAAAATATTGTGACGTCATCAGTACTGTGTCTCTTTGTTGAAAACACAGTTCGAATCATCACTTATACAGACGATTCCGTCATTCATTATACAGGCAATTCCGTTTCACAGCGATACAAACAAACAAAAGACAAAAGATTATCAAGATTCCCACTGCGGACGCACGAAACAGTAGAAATAAGAATTCAGAGTGGGAGTCTCGGTAATCTGGCGGCGCACAAACAAACAAATATTATTATCTTAGTTATACAGATTATATAAATTAAGAAGCAAATACAGGGGCAGTCGTAAAAGTGACAAACCCACACACCACAAGAGCAAATGCCCACGTGTGGATTGGGGCCACACAAAAATGCAAATCACACAAACAAAAAGGAAAGTTTTATTTTATTAAAATTAATTTCTTTGAGCCTTAAGTCAGCCGAAGCAATATAATGCTTGCATGGCTGAATCGGCTCAATTTTGAACATTACCAGATTCTTTAGAGAAGAAGAAATATCTGGTAAAGGGAGGTGCCATCCCATGGATTCGATCCGGGAAACCGCCGATCATCGTAGGGGCCGAAAGATTGTCCAGAATTGGCCAGAACAGTTCCCATAGCCGCTGAAAGAGCATGGTAGCTTCTTACGCTACCCTGGCCGGCAGTCCTGAAGGGGACTTTGCCAAGATTCTCTTTCCATCGGTTTGACCAGTTAATTCCAGTAATCAGAAAACAGGATTACATGCGAGAAATTATTTAACAAAATATATATATAAAATTATAACCATGAAATAAAAACAAAACAAAAAACAAATAAAAAAAATTTAGGTAAAATTGCAAAGATGAAAACAAGAAGAAAAAAATACTAGAGTAGTCCAAAGAAAACAATAGACAATACTTTGCTTAAAGAAACAAAGAAAGCAAAAAGAAAAAAAAATATTTAAATTTAGGGTTACTCACAATACTGAACAAAACTTTCTAAGGTAGATGGGTTTAGATCAAGTAGCCACATGAACAAATGTTTTTTAAATGATGACATCTCATTCAAACGTTTCATTTCTGTGAGCAAGGAATAATGAAACTAACTACCCAGAAAGTAACTGCATTTGTGGAGTCAAGTTTCCTTATCAACTTTAGGTTGAACAACGTATAAACAGGATTCGTTCCTAGTGTGGTAATCAGTGACTTCACGAGTTGAGAAATAAGCAGTGAGAAGTGAGAAGTTCTGTAGACATACATATGGCGGACTGGCAGAATATTTATCCGTTGAAACATTGGAAAAGGATGGTTGGTCACGTCGTTTCTTGAACACAATCGTTCTAAAAATACGGTTTTGCAGTTTAATAACAGAATCAAGAGCATTCGCGTAGGTGCCACCCCAGAATTAACTGGATAGTAACTGGAGTAATTGGAGTAACTGGATTAACTGGAAGTGCTGCTAACTTCATGATGCCGATGATGACAGAGGCTCTCCCTTTTGAAACAGGGTGCAGGCCGCTCAGCTTTCGCCCGTTGTTGGACGCTCTCGTGCTGTTGCTAATTGCAACTGCACCACAATTGGCCTTACAAGTGAGACCTATCTTTTAATCTGCCTCCTTTCCAAGCATTTTACAGTTGTCAAACAATGTATTATCTTGTAACAATATGTATTCCAATTCTGGTGTCACAACAATGTAAACTCGTGCATTGGCTAGCCGACAATTGTAATAGATTATCTGTTAGGTAACAATGTAGTTCCAACCCCTCCTTCATTCCAATCTGACAGCAGCCATCGTAAGTTGTTTATTTTCGATCATTCACTAGAAATTATTCTCCAATTTCCCCCAATATTGTCCCCACTTAAGTTACATCATGCCCCAAACAATTCACCAATACACACCCACACCACATTAGTTTAAAGCAGGGATTTGTGTCGTGGCAGGCGAGTGCAACATCTAAATTACAGACCATTAAAACATCTATAAGCAATGAATCTGCTCTAAATATCTTTCAACCTTTCACCATCGTTTGCTCACCACATTAACATATCCGCCCAGTCAAACTCCCTGCAGGCCACATAGCCCGCGTCACCTCCAGATGAAGATGAGAATGATTATGAGTAGACAGAGTGAGGGACAATTTAGCTGGCCAAATCCAAACGGAAAATACAAGGATCTTTCACATGCTACAATCGACAGGAGCACGACGCACCACAGGGCCCTTCTTTTAACGTCAGCAGGCTATACAATAAACTGACGAAAAGGGGTGATTGAATTCCAGATTTTCAACACTAGATAAACATACAGTAGGGTACGACGAGGCTTTAGAACCGGATATCAGCTGTAAGTATCAGTATTAAACGAAGAAATACAATGGAGCCAACATTGTGAACAGCTTAGAATGACAAGTGAACAGCAGCACGACGATGACGACGACGAACCTTTCCACCATTATTCCCACATCCCGTTAACGCGAAAATTATCTTTTTGTTTTATTTTGACACGTATAATGTCGTGAAGTTAAAAATGCCACCAAGCAGTCATGCTCTTCTTGTTTTCCCTCTTAGTCTAGCTTAGGGCAGCCGAGAGGTTGGCCCTGGCCTGGGGTCGGTATTCGTGTGTCTGCAAACCCTCCCCCCAACTCCCCTCCCCCATACCAAAAGAAGCTGAAAATTTCCTAAATATTTTTCCAGAATTAACTGAATTTTTCCTAAAATTTCCTAATATTAGGGAAGACATTTTCCTAAATTTCCTAATTGTTTGACCAAACCATTGTTTTTATAACCCGTGATATGGCTGACGATTAAACATCATTATAAAGCGTTTTTACCAAAGCCACTAAATCGCCACGCTTATTGCTGTAATTTATTCGTGAACGTTGAGGAGAACATTTAGTGTGTAGAACTCTCTCAAAGAGCTTTCAGAGTTCGTTGGCCGGCTTGGCGTAGGACGGATGTTGTAGAGTTCGTACGCGACTGTTTTTTTTTTTTTTTGCAAGAGTTCGTAACATTACAGACAAAACCAATCAAAACTTTTTCAAGGCTTTTCAAGGCTAATTTACAACCAATTTCAAAGGTCTTTGCAGAGTAGAATGTCAAAATTACCTCTTTATTTCATTATTTCATCCGCTGTCATTGTTAGCACCATCGTGTTCTTAGTCTGCAGTATGAAGCTAAACTGTCGTCAACAATGGCAACCATGAAATTCTCCTCCCACCAATGGACAACGAGGAAGGAGGAATACAGCAACTAAGAGCAAAGGGAACAGCACTTACTCAGCTGCCCCTTCTGGAAAAAATTGCTTGCAGTGCACGGCACCTCACGCTCAGTTTTCTGTCTCCAGTCCAATCCGATTGAAGCACTGTTGTCAGAAGAAACGGCTTCGGCTGACAAATTATTTCTATTTATTTAGTTAATTTTATATCTAAATTAATATTACTGTTATCAAGAATTAATAGGTTTTGGGAGGAAAATTTGTAACTCTAAAAAGTCCCTATTCAAACACGTTAGATTCGTCCCTATTAGTACAGATCGAGTTTTCAGAGGGCGCCACGTGTTCCATCTGGTAATTTTTGTTCATTTTTCAGCCCAAATCTAAAGTAAACTAAATTACAACTAAGCTAGGCTAAATAATAACTAAATACAAGTTAGTTTCGTTTCGTTTTGTTTAATTTTAGGCTAAAAACTGAGTAGAAATTCCCACATAAAACACGTGGCGCCCTCTATAAACTAAGACTGAACTAATACGAAGGTATGTAAGACGTTTCAGAATGGGTCTCAGTCACAAATTCTCCTCCCCAACCCTATAAATTCTTGCTGTTATGGCATAACTTCATTCCAAACAAAGTACATTCACAAAATTCAAGGCTTTTTAAGGCGTTTTAAAGCTCAGACACCAAAAATTTCAATATTCAATGTTTTGCAAGCATTGAATTTTCGGTTTTCAAATTTAAGGTTTTTCAAGGCTTTCAAGGCCAAGTACGAACCCTGTTATAATCAAATTTGCAGACCTGACACTTCAAATCCTGCAGTGCTCTTGAAGACAACTGATTCTCCCAATGTCCCTTGAAAGAGTTTTCGTGGTACTCATCGGGCGTTTATCGGTAACTCGGCAACTATTATAATGGATACTATAGTCCCGGATGAGTTCAGTTCCTACTTTTAGGACGGCCAAAGCGAAACATTTTGCCGAGTGTCCTCAGATGGGGGAATAAACCAATTTTCGTGGAATTCGTGCGCGATCCAATGTCCGTGACCTATATCGGTTTAAATTTCAAAACGAAGTTCAGAAAATTCTCCTCCTCCCAAAACCTAATAAATATTGGTTTGAGTTCCGTGCCGTGCTACCAATAGGGTTACCCAGGGACCTTCGACCGTTCATTTGGGTCGGTTCTCTCAATGGAACGCGTCTGAGCCATAGCACAGCTATTTCCCGTGATAAAGAATACACGAGCGTGATTCAGTTGGTGACGTCATTGCTCCCAAACCAATCCTCGAAGCAGACGACGCTTGGTTTACGAAGCCACTAAAAAGTTTTGTTTCAACCAGTTGCTGCACCTCTTTAAATAAGGTTTAGATGTCTACGTATTTTGTCACTCTTCGTCTGTAAGTGTCATCCCATCTTGTAACATGCCTGTATTCGGCATGTGTCTGTTAGATTGACTCTCGAGGATATTTCTTGTTGAAACTCCTGTGCCACTACCTGTATTTAGGAAAAAATGCTGTTTCCGATGACGAACGCTGATTTTCGCTCGCTTCGCTCACTCAATAAGCGCCAATATTTCTTCAGAAACGTGACTAAATCACTGTAACTTGGACCAGATCTTACTGCAAATTTTCACTGTTACTTTGGCTTACTCGTTTCAGCGTTTGTTTCTCTTCGTTTAGCGATTCTGTCCCAACCTCTAATGCTTTTAATTTGGCTTAAAGGGTTTAACGAGCATTAACCACTCCTGGTCATCTGCCCGAAGTCCTAAGGCCCTATGGCCCTAAGGCTTTTAATTTGGGGCTACCTTGTAATAAAGTTATCTCCCAAATCGTTTACTCCAAGTTTAAAACAGACAAACAATTATTAAGTAAAACTGCGTGTGTTTACTGTTTACTGATTGTTACTGAGAACAACCAATTATTAACTGATTTGCTTTTCGTTGGTCTTTTGCCGCCTAATCATTGTTGATGGACGTTCCCGAAAAGTTCGAGGCTTCTACGAATGCAATTTGGTCAACAATCGACGACGTCATGTATTGTTGTGTGATTGTTGCCAATTGTTGCAGATGGTCCTTTTTCGTTAATTTGGGGGCATTTAGAACACAAATTAGAATTTAAGAATACGCCTAGCAGAAATTTGAAGAAATTTCCTTTCTTCCGAACCCTTTCTCTAACTTTTGATGCCACTATTTCGCGGGCAGTAGAAGAACACACATATAAATAAATAAATAAATAAATAAATACACTGAACGATTTTAATGATGTAGGACTAGCCGAGTCCTCGCTGACGCTCGCTTATTCGGCCGCGTCTCACTTCGCTCGAGGAGATTTCTTGTTGCTACTCATATGATGTTGACAAACACTCTACAAAATTGATAAAGCTCATGTTCAAGGAAGTTACCCGAGTAAAGTACGCATTTTTCGGCATTTTTCCAAATGCTTCAGTTCATAAGCGAACGATAAACAAAACTAAAATCTGTCAAAAACATTTTACCTGTTAGAACTTCTGTGCTGGGGCCAATGACCTTTTATTCAACGTAGCAAGTCTCTCATTTTCACCAGTGAATAAATATTTACCCTACTACCAACTAACTGTATTTAGGAAAAAGTGCTGTTGTCGATGACAAACGCTGATTTCGTTCGCTTCGCTCACTCAATTAGCACAAACATTTCCTCAGAAACGTGACTGAATCAATGTAACCACCAAGAAACCACCATGATGTAGGATTATGAAACATTCGATCGGACAATCTTTACTGAACGTTTAAATACACATTTATTAAAACAAAACGACAAATTTTGTACGATTGCCAAAGATGAGAGTTGTTGACGTAATTACTTCGAAACCAAAGATGACGTACTTTTACGACTATCGCTTGTGACGTTGCTCCTCACAGTGCTCTCCGTCTAATGACACGTTATAACAAACGTCATAATTTTCCGTCGCATTGTCGATTAGACTTGGGTAGCTTAAAGCACTTTAACATACTTTAAACAATGGCAGCGGTTCGGCTTACGTTCGTTTGTTAGTCCAATGTTATGTCGATTCATCAGCAAAATCAACAGCCAATGAGATGGAAGAATCAGTAAAATGGCGCTAAATGGGAGCAGTGACATCAGACGCGTTTGAGAATTGCTGTTAAATCTGGCACTGTTTTTCGCGCTGCTACGTAATAATGAGTGGACCGACCCAATAGAACGGTCGAAGGTCCCTGGAGTTACCAATGAGTTGAGCTAGCAATGAGTTCCATGTTGTGCTACCATTTGTTGGTAGACTTGAACGCAGGTCCTGTAAAACCCCTTAGCTGTTGGTGACTGCCCTGGCCCCTTTGGGCCACGGGCCCCTTCGGGGCTCGAGCCTCGGACTGGGGTAAAGAGCCCCATTTTCCCCCCCCCCCCCTTCCCCACCGTGGGCCCGGGGGGGGCGGGGACAAAATACTGTACAGTATTGTTCAATATGGCAGTCGTGAGTTTTCATTGGCTGAGAAGAAATCAGGCCGTTATTACCCTATTTCTAAATTCCCAAAATGTAAGATCATCTAAAAAAAATTCTAAATGCACTATCCAATGTCGACATTAATGTATTAATGTATTAAAGGCACATAACTCCCTCCGGTATATTTTAACAGTTTCACTCGATACATTACCGGAAATAGTTTTATATAAACTGATTTACCTTTCATTTGCTGGTCTAAGGGTACGATGCAGATGTCAGTAGTGGCGCGTGAATGTTATTAGGCTTGTTTTAAACGGCTCGGTCCGAGCGGTATATAACTCCCGCCACATCGCTGGCAAGCCGCGGCCCTGGAGGAAGGATAATTAATCCTTCGCTCAAGATTGCGACTTGGTCGTACGATGTGTCACGTTGCAGCGGCCCGGAAATGAGTATGACTAGTGTCTAGAGCAATGCGCGCTGCGGTCGTTTGAACTATATTTTAGCGTAGGTGACGCGGAGTAAAGCGGCCAAAACGGAGGGATTTATGTGCCTTTAAGTCTTAATAATACTTAAAACGTGGACTACTTTTTTGACTGACGGCTTTACTCCTTTTTGCGTGTTTGTAATTGCCTACATTGTACGTGTGTAAAGTATGTCCTTACGACACCAATGAGATATGGTTTCTTTTCCCAGCTGTCGTGTACCAGAAGAAACCGTTATTTATTTTGTTACAAGTTTTGCATTATCACCTAAGTTTACAATTTTACTGTAGGGGCTAAATAATTTCCACTTATACCCCATTTGTCTTTAAAAATTTAGAACGCAAGATATTATGGGTAAACGATTGTAATTTAAAATGTCTTATGGTACAGCGTCATAGCTCGTTCGATTTTAGTAATGCGTCGTGCCTCCTTAGGGACGAAGTGCAATTCACCCTCCAGCAGTTAGAGTGTTCTTTGCAAATCCTTTTACAGGTCTTTTTACAAGGTCTCCTAACATAACAAGCGGCTAGAGCGACTACTTAGTCGCATCCGGTCTTCTGTACAGTTCTGCCACAACCAATGGTGAGGCACACTTCTCTATCACGCATTGCAACAGCTATTTCTATTATATAATCTAAAAGCAGTAACCATCAGAACTGCCGGTTAAAAATGTGTTAGCTTTTAAGCTTATTTTAAATTGTAGGCATATTTGTCAACTTTTAGGCCTAATTCTTACCTGGAGCTTTAATTCGTAATAGCAGCTAATGGAGATTTGATTTGTATATAGTACACCCATTCATTTTTGCAATACGGTGCGCCTTCAGGCACACAGTTACAGTGTTAAACGTAACGCGCCTATATAGATCAGTGGTAGTAAGAAGAGACGCTGTTGATGAAGCCAGTAGCTACTCGTAGCAACTTGACGTTGCCGTGGTAACGTGATTTTAGGCCTAATTTTCATTTTTTAGGCCTAATTTTTTTAACTGTAGTTTTAATTTCGTAAGTAGCAAATAGGCCTAATGGATAATCTGGTTCGATGGTAAGCCCATTCATTCATGCAAACAATGCGACGAGTCTATTTCAAACGAAGCTAAAATGTTTTCGTTTTTACGGCTGCAGTGTTATCCTTCAGATTTCAATTCGACGATCAAATGTTATTATTTAATTTAGTTACGTCGAAGAAGTCTATTAGATATAAGGAGGCAACGATGTTTTAATTTGCCATGTTATTTAACTAACTTTTGACTCCTAATCCAACGTTGTAAACAGTGGTCGTCAATATCTGGTACCGTTGCGAAGTTGAAAAAGTCGAAAAAGTTGAAAAAGTCGCGGACGGACGGACAAAGTTGTTGCAATACTCTTCTCAGTCGGTACGGCTGTACAGAAGACTAAAAAGGGTTCTATGTTATTATTATCGCTTATTGGTTCGTGGTTTCAACACGCGTATATGATAAAAGAAAAGCTTCGGATAACGTCCATTTCAGGTTATCCCTGGACACGGAAGGGAAACAACGCAAGATAAACGGAATTAACAAGAGCAAAACTTTTTTAAATCATTAAGATCGATATCAGTTTTCATAAAAATAACAAACAAACCGTTCTTCATACTGGGGCAGAGAATGGAAAAAACACTACCGTAAATCATGGACTTTATTTTCCAAACGAGCTATTCCATCCTTGGACCGATTACACGAGAAGCAACGACATCTTAACTCTACTCAGAGTCGCTTACCGCTGCGTTCTGACGCCATTCATTAGACCCATTAACCCTTTAACCCCCATGTTGCCGGATGGCTACAGCTTACGCTCGACAATCGAAAAAACACGCCCGCTCAGTCGAGTGAGCCGTGGCAACATGGGGGTTAAAGAGTGAACGGTGGGCCTGGACCCTAGCCGAACATGACGTCATAGGTGCCACAGGAATGAACCATATAACCTTTCGCAGTGGCGCGCACGGGGGGTTGGAGCATTAACCCTGCCCTTTTGGGAAAAATGCCCTTTTGGAAAAAAATGCCCTATTTTGTTGTTCTGCACTGACAAATGGTGGTCGCAGCGAGGAGAAAGGGCCTAGAGCACTAGAAAGGGCAAAAAAAAAAAAGACAGGAAGGCCAAGAAAAGGCAAAAAAAATGGTAAAAAAAAAAGACAGTGACAAGCTGTAAAAAACAAAAGGCCCCCAGAAAAAATGCCTGAGCGTGCCCTTTTACTGGAAGTTGCCCCTGCCCTCTCGGATGTCTGTGCACGCTACTGACCTTTCGTTATATTCTGCTTTGGTTGGGTCGCTCCACTGAGAACAAAGCAGCAGCACAAGAAACAATACGAGATTTGCGCCAGGTGCATCGACAAGGCATCGACACTTTGTTTAAAAACTCAAACGCTTCTGACGTCGCTGCTGTGGTTCACGCCATTTTTACTGAATCTTACATCTGATTGGCTGCTGATTTCCCCAGATCGTTTGGACAAATCGACACAAAGATGGATTATAAAACGAATGAATGCTGTTATCAAACGTAAGACGGACCCTCCAAACATTTAAATAGTTTAAAGTGTATTATGGTACCTAAATCCCATTGACAATGCGACTGAAAATACGCAACGTTTGTTGCGTGTCAACAGAAACACAGCACAGTCACAAGCCGCTTTGTAAAAGTAAGCCAATGGTTTGGGTTGGAAGCAATGTCGTCACCAACTGTTGCATCTTGGGTAATGTCGCTCGTGTATACTTTACGACCGGAAATAACCTGCTTTAGCTCTGACGTGCTGCATTGAGTGGACCGACCCAACGGTCCATCGTTCCTGATTTAAGCCTAACGTTTGTTACTCATTGAAAGAGCCTATTCACCGAATGGCAGGCTGCAGCATCTAGCGCCTTCTACCATTATTTAGTGTTGCAAGTTTAATTCCGGATCTCAAAAGTTGAAATTATGCCACCCCAGCGAACTTGCTCTGATGACGTCATTGGTGAAATCTACCAAGCTCAAGGTCCACATGACGTCATATTGTAACGACCCAATGTCACTTCAAAATTAATATTCATTGTTATTTGAGGTGATGTTATGTAATCAATTACTGTAATAATATATAGCGTATGAATTGTCTGTACTTAATGTTTGACATCAATTATAATGGCTCGAGCTCGATTGGTCTTCTGCCTGGTGCTCCCAACAATTAGGCGTTAACCTAGAATTCATTCCGCCGCGAACCTCCCATCAACCAACATCCAAAGGCAATTTCGGTTTTCTAAATTAGAAATATTTCCCTTTTTGTCCCAATTCCCCATCTTAAATTCAACCCGGACCAACCCTGTTGCCAGTGTTTCACTGCAACCCGAAACAGCAAAATTAGCCATTTCAACCAAATAATAGCCCAAAATTGATCATCATTCTAACTGAACTCTAGTAAGCCTAAACATTTATGGCATTCCATTTAAGGCCCTAAGCTAAAGCAAGAGTGCCACCCTTAATCAGGCGAACCCCCCCCCCCCCCTTAATCAGGCGAGCCTGAGCAGATCAACGCTCAAATTAATAATTAAAACATCACTAGAACTGAACTACGACTTTGCACGTTATTCCATCAGCTAGGTTTTTTAAATTTGGAATAACCCCAACCTGTACCACAACCCCACGTAACGTTGCCTGCTAATCCCTTAACTGTGGTGTTGGTGTTGACGAACAGTTGCACGAACCAATAATTGCCACATTAGTTCTACGTAGCACTTGATTTCAACAACGGAAGGAATGCACAAAGAAATTTTTTTTTTTACAAAACAAACAAGCCACGTGACTCTTTAATTATTGAGCGTAAAGTTGGCGCGTCCACGTGCACCAGGGAGAAACTGTCAAGGTTACGATCAATCATGGCGACGATCCCAATGTTCGGGATGTGTGGGTTCTCCTGTTTTCTTGTGTGTTTTTAATGGTTTTAAGTGTTTTTCATCATGTTTTTATTTGTTATCAAGACACATAGATTCGAATTAGTGCTGAAAATTAAAATTGTCCTTGGTGTTTTACTCCGAGTGGAATTCCTCAGCCCAGTCAGTGGGTATCTCTGCTCTTGCCGTCCCTCAAACTCGGAAAATTTCTTTCTCTTCACTGTCACTAATCTGCGTTTCAAAATGGTCGATATACAGAAAAACGCGCCCATGATGTCGTTGAGCTCAACTTTACCGATTGCTTCGTGGGCGTACCAACTTTATACTCAATAATTAAGGAGGCACGTGGCTTGTTTGTGGTGTCAAAAGAAATTTATTTGCGCGTTCCTTCGCTTGCTGAAAGTAAGGGCTATAGACAGAACAAAATGGCAAACGCTATAGATGCTACAACCTGCCATTTGGTGGCAATCCCCCTTTAAGACTAACGTTTGTTACTATTGACATTAAGTAATGTAAACACTCCGCTCCGCATTCGTCAAACTTTGCAGTCCTTTTTTTTTTTTTTTTTTTTTTACCAGATAGCGCTCACGAATAACAGCGGGTTTTAACTACTTCAAGTCCTAAAAAAAAATGATTTCACTGAATAAAGAATAATTCATAAGGTAAAAGGTAAACGAAGCAAACAGTTTGCATTAAAGACTGGCCTCGTGAGGATACAAGATACACTAATCTGAGAAAAAAAAAAAGAAAGGACAACTGCCCTACTGGAACCCGAACTCAGGATTACCCGTTTAATTTAGTTTAAATTTCGTTGCGGAGAAAAAATTCACAACAGGACGAGGAAGAGCCAGCAAGACCACTGATACCAAGCCTCGTATTTGTTTCCCACTTGCTAGACCGTCTAGCTAGGAAGTGGGAAGTCCTGGGTTCGAGTCTCAGTCGGGGCAGGAAGTCGACATTTTGCATCCTCACAAGGCCAGTCTTTGATGCAGACTGCTTGTTTCGTTATGTCATGATTGTTGGGAACTTGGCTTCGGGTTTACCTTAAAGGGATATACCTCCCAGCGCCATTTTTCTCGATCCTCCACATCAAGTACGGCCCCAAAGGTCTATTTAGTTACTGTTAGTCTTTCCCTTGCTAAAATATCGTTTTAAAATGTGGCGTCTAGGAGATTTTCTGTTGAATATTGTTAACTATATTTAAGAACGATCCGTCACTAAATGATGCATTGCGCGCGTACAATAATCATGACGTTTCATCTCTGTGTGTACATCTACTAATTTTCTAATAATTACCATGAGATCTACAATCTAATAGACTAATGTGGTAAAAATTAAAATTATTTATTCCAATAGATCGCCGAAGCAAAATTATAAGACACTTGTGTAGAAAATTATAAATTGTGATTTTAAAATACAAGAATCATTCCGGATTTTGACGACACGATCAATAGGTTCACGGTGGCTGGACTATTAGGCGCAATGCCAATTGAGACAGTAGCTATGTTTTTCACTGCGAGGAACGAAGCTCCCGTCTCAGTTGACCTTAGCTGTGGTAAATACGCGGATGTGATCGCGGGGTGTTGTGAGGCAGGCGGAAGGTTATAAGGCAGGCGGTATGTTGCTTTTTAGCCGTTCACAACATAACTGAGGGTGACGAAAGGGGGGGGGGGGGGGCGCGGAGATTCATAAAATCTAAAATTAAAATGGGAATCAGATAAAAACCAAACCCTAACGCTCAAAGCTTCTATTAACCTATGATGGATTAAAGTTACCCAAAAGGTAGTTCAGTTCATTATGGTGGATTTATTGGGCACGTCTAATATTGCGGGTTCGGGTCACAAAAGGGTGCAAAAGGAATGAACGTTTGACCCGGTTTGGTGTTGGCTAAACGCCAACTGGACTGAATTTAAGTTTAAATGGTTATTAATGTAGAAGTAAGCTTTAAATGCGTCGGGATGCTGCTCACACAAGCATTGGTTAAATCCGGGTTGATTTTTAGTTAGGGCTACGGTTGAGGGAAAATATTCTAAACTAGCTGTCCCCCCGGCGTAACATACGCCGGTCTAGCCAGTTCCCGCATACCTGAGGGAAATACTGTATTGGGCAGTATGGAATAAAATGGGCGCCGACTGCCCCCTGCCTCCTTCTCCGGACTCCCCTGCGGCCTACCCACTTACATTCTGCCATAGTCTGGTCAGATTTCCCCCATTCCCCCGCCCTGGTAACCCCTTTCCCCGTACCGCACCGTCTGCCCCCCCCTCTACCCCGGGCCCGGATTCCCCTATTGTGTGGTCTGAATATCCCCATCCCTGCTTCCCCTCCATTTGAACCCCTGCTGATTTTTTTAGTTATGGAAGTTAATTTTTTTTCAATGGAGGACGCTCAATTGCCCGTTTCTCCGTTTTGATACCAAGCTCAATAAACCCAACCATGGTCGTGCATGCAGTGATTGTTACTCAACCAACTTTGAAACTCTTCAAGTCGGCTAAAAGAGCTAGCATTATTAAAGCAATATGTCGATTGTTACAGGCTACATCCGTTTGTTTGACATTGTCGCTCGCTCGCCCTCTTACATTATATACCCTCTTTCATTGTAGTGCATAATAATGATTAATTTGCTTGCCCAACCTAAGCGTATTATACATATAGATAAAAGGCTTAAAAGGCATCCAAAAATGGCGATTGATGCCGGGAGTGAGTCGGTGGGGAGGATCACGAGGGGAAGTGAATTTTTAAAAGCCAAAAGTACAAGCCAAAAATCATCCAACACGAGAGGTTACAATAGGTTGCTCACGGAATGTCAAACATAACAGGGTTTCATTGTTGAAAACAAAAGATGACGTTTCCTTCTTGGAATACGGCAATCCTTGTTGAGATCTGGAGACAAAATCGGTAATCGTATCGGCAGCTCGATATCGGGAATCGGCAAACGTTAACAATTTCTCTATATGAGTTCACTATTAGTTGGAATTTTGCGGTTCGATGTCGAATTCCTCTCATAGAATAAAACTGGTGCATCGACTAAGACTAAGGGCAGAATCTCAATGAACGCTTGCTGGTCATCAATCTCTTTTAAAGGGACACCCGGCCTGTCTTATAACATTCTGCCTGCCTTATAACAGTTCACGCTCGTCGCCTTCCGCGCAAATACGAAATCAAGGTCATCTGAGATAGTAGTTGCGTTGAACAACGTAGCTACTGTCTTATTTGGCATTGTTCCTAATAGACGAACCAGCATGAACGCATGAATCGTGTCGTCACAAACCGGATTGATTCTCGTACTTTATCATCACAGTTTATAATTTTCTAGACTAGTGTCTTATAATTTTGCTTCGGCGATCTATTGGAATAATTAATTTTAATTTTTACGGAATTACGCTTTTAGATTTTTGATCTCACGGTAATTATTAGCAAATTAGTACATGCACACACAGATGAAACGTCATGGGTATTGTAAGTGCGCAATGAATCATATAGTTACGGGTCGTTCGTAAATAAAGTTCCATTATATTCAAGAGAAAATCTCCTAGACGCCACATTTTAAAACGGATGTTTAGCTGGGAAAAGAAAATAAACCTTTGGCGCCGTACTTGATGTGGAGGATCGAGAAAAATGGCGCTGGGAGGTATATCCCTTTAAGCCAGTCATGGGAAATGGCCAATCTAAGTTTGCCCGCTAGTTCAGTAATATTTTGTTTATTTTCGTTGCGATGGCACTCTGTGAAATCTTGGTAATCTTTAATTCCTATTTTAAAGTCTGTCCCTGTATCAGTATTTATTAACAGCGAACAATACACGTTATAAGAATAAAAAGCCCAGCAGTGCACAAACATACAAAAAACACGACGTTTCGAGGTTACTTTCACGTCGTTATCAGGTGCACTAAATTCACAAAAGTTTCGTCAACATGTCGAATACAGGGCACACACCAACCCTGAAGGAAACAGCCATCCTTTTTACTCACAATAAACTTTGTTCACAAATTAACTTGGAAACTCTTGTCATCCTTTCCCACCTATCTCCCGTGCATAATCATATGCCTGAAAATAAAAATATCAAGGAATACGTCCCACTTATACACAAGCTTAGAATCTCTAGGTTTGCTTCAAACAATAACCCTCCCCCCACCTTCCACCAAAATAGTATTTAAACTGAAGCACCAGCCACCTGACTTCACTTCTTCTCTGCATTCGCAGGGGTGAGGTCGACTGTTCTCCTAATGCTTACCTGTTTTGTCCAGGTTAAGCTTAGGCCCTTTTTAAATCTTCTTTAATCGTTTTCCTATGTTTTATTTCCAACTTAAAAAATATTGTACAACCCTATGCCGAAGCTGTCACGAACTGTATTTTGACATGTTGACGAAACTTTAGTGGATTTAGTGCACATGATGACGAGATGAAATTAACCTCGAAACGTCGTGCTTTTCGTATGTTGTTGTGCACTGCCCTTGGCTATTTATTCTTATATCACTAAGGTTCTTGTTTTATTCCATAAGAATAAACGTTGGCGTCCCCGTAACGTCAAGACTGTCAAATGTTACAAGAAGAAAAAGGAATTCTTACCATCCAAGGGTGACCGCCAAAGACGGCGTCCGAACCTCCAACGACCTTCGCAGATCGAACCATCGATCTTCCACATTCTGTTGGAGACAAAAAAAAGAAAAGAAAAGAAAAGAAGGAATGGTCAGTAAATTATTGGAAGAAAGATTAATCGTACATGACTGCAAACAAGAAATGAAACAGGGACAAAGTAGAATCAATAGCCCCAAACCGCTCTCAATAATGTAAAGGTAACTAGCAAAAAGACATCAGAGAAACTCGTACACTAAAAATAACCTAATGATGGTTTGTTGGTCCTATGCCTTTGTACCTTTGTTCTTTTTTTATGATGCAGAACAACACCATTCTCGAAACATTATTCTTTCTGCAAAAGTAAGTAGGAAATAAGCCAGCAGAGAAACTCGTACACTAGAAATAACCTGGTGATGGCTTATTTCCGGCTACAACAGTTAGGCTTATGCATGTTTACCTTTGTTCTCTTTAGTGATGCGGAAACAACGCTATTCTCGAAACATTCACCTTCTGTTTCAGTATGGGGTCTCAGTCACAAATTCTCCTCCCCAACCCTAGAAATTCTTGCTCAAAGTAATCGTTGCCACAATCGGATGCATATTAAACGATATTTCCCTATACAAGTGAGGAGCAGGGAGAGTCCAACCTCAAACCGATAGGTGAATACAAAGGACGAAAGTAAGGAAAAACTGTTTTGATAATTTATGTTGGGGGATTCGGGAGGAAGGAGGAAGGGCACATGGGCAAATATCAACTTGGAATCATAAAAGAAGCCTACCTTTTTTGGGAGGGCTAGCAAGTGCCAAATGTACCTTTTTTGAGGAAAGGGGAGGGGTCTAGAAATTATCAGTTGCCCTTCTCCCACCTACGAAAAATTTTTTAATTACGTCCCTGAATTTCGTTATCGTTCGTACGAGTCTAAAACGCATTCCTGTAATGCGAATGGCACTCCTTCCGAAACGCCTTCCACTTCGCAACTTGGGGGGCTATCGTCACAAAGATTTCATTATAGGCCATAACGTTCAGGCCGTCGGCCGACCGATCCCTTGTCATCAGCATGAGAATTTCTCAAAGTTTGGGTGTCATAGGTTTAAATTGAGATTCATTTTTTTAAGCTTTTGTCAATAGTTTTAACGGTTGCTGCGTGGCGTCGCGTTTTTCGGCCCTTCAGTTACAGTGCCTTTTCTGTGTAATGTTAAAGCAAACACAAGGGTAGAAGAAAACGAAAACAACAAATCACACAACATTTAACGAACTAAAATATTTTAACGCGAAGGAGTAAAAAATAAAACGATAAATTACAAATAGAATTAGATCATTATAAATCTTGCTGATCAGCACCACCAAAGCCTAAGTGCGTCTAATTAGCGGCACCAATCGAAACTAGAGACAAACTAGAGAAAAACAAGAAAATGTTAACGATGCGACGCGTTACAGCGCGCCGGCAACGCAATATCTTACCAGTCGCAAGTAACTGATATAATGTCTGACAGTTTATATTTACGTCTTCGGCGCTTCACCCTGAATTGTGTAGCGTCAAATTTTAGTCAGTCTGTTTCGGGTTTAACCAGACACCCCTGAATAACGACAGTACCAGCACCGCAAAAAACACATCAAATAAATTATTAAAGTACGGGACGCAAGCCGGGAGAAGTGGCAGGTGGCACCATCTCTTGACGCGCGGCGGTGAATTTGTAAAAGTAACAAGGTTTTCAAAATCTGTCAACAGACGGCAATACACAACAGGACTCGTCGATGTGGTGTTTTTTTTTAGCGTTGTGCAAGGTATTGCTGAGACGACCTTAGATTCCTTACATTCAAGTGGGGTGCTGAAAGTACGGAAAGCGACGGATGAAAGGGAAATGAGGGCGCGTGTACGCAACGACTCTCCTTTTGCATTCCCGCAGCTAGAATTTAATCGCGATTGCAAAGTTGTCGTTGCCATGGTAACAGCACTACCTGGATTAGGTAAATCTGACTTCACTTGAGTAAATGCTTACAGTCTTCTAATCCGTGACAATAAAATAAAGAATTTCTCCTGACGAAACAATTTTCCCACTCGCTTCTCAACTCACATTACTGACTGTTTTCGTTGCGAGCTGAGAGAGCAAAAAACCGCCGCCATGTTGGAAGTTCAGATAAAAATTCGACCTTCGAGCTGCGAGGATGCAAAGGGGAGAACTCAATCGCGATGGCAAAGGTGACATTGCCATGGTAACAACGCTAAATGGATTAGTTAAATCCGACATCGTTTGAGTAAATACTTGCAGTCTTATAATCCGTGCCAATAATATAAAGAATTCCTCATGACGAAACAATTTTCCCAAACACTTCTGAACTCAACGTTATTTGCTGTTTTCGTTGCGAGGCGGCAGACATAAAACCGCCGCCATGTTGGAATTTGAGGTGATTTCTAGCTTCTAGCTGCGAGAATGCAAAAGCGAGTCGTTAGCGTAAACGCGCCCTAATACGGAGAGGATAAACCAGAAATAAAGAATTGGGAAGTGATCAAACAGGGATGGAAAGCCAAATGGGCTTGAGAAAGGTTAAATAAATACAATGCAAACCTATTTACGTTTCCTTTTGGACTTAAATGGCAGACTGCCGTGTCAGTATGACTCAGCGGTAGGGCTTACGCCTTTGGCTTCAAAGGTCCGTGGTTCCATTTCCCGCCGAGGCAGTGTGACATTTAAGTCCGAAAGGCAATGCAAATAGGTTTGCATCCGCATTTATTTAATTTGGAAGTGAGTTATGAATTAAGGACACGCCTAAATGGTTATTGGGGGGTTGTAAAGCACATAATTTTTTTAATACAAAGGGGAGGATAATTGCTATAGTTACGAAGTAAATGACAAATGCTACGTGGAATTTAAAACTGACCTAACTGATGACCAGCGACGGGCGCTTGGGTTGTCGTAGTGAGAGTTGCGGAGGAGGCTGGGGAGATGGAGACATCTCTCGGAACGCAGCAGCTCCAGACCATTCCTCCGTTGCAAAGGTCAAGGGGACGCTGACCCTGGAAGATGCAAGAGACGCTCAGACTGCACGAGTAGCGGTTGCCTTGGTAATGGCAAACCTGAGGGATGACTGCAAAAATAAAGAGATAAAAAAACAAAACATTAGCTACCGTAAACTTTCATGGTTAATAATTAAACGTAGAGAGACGAACATAAAGATGAACAAAGCAAAACAAATTATTGACATCATGACGCACGCGCAACTGAAAGTGTAGTGGAAATGAAAAAATAAAGAAAGAAAGAAAAGGATTAAAAAAAACGAACAAAAGAAGCAATAGTCTCAGAATGGTTCGAAATAATCGTAATTAAAATCTTAACCCTTTGTCGATTAGAGAAACACAGATAAAACGGCTTTTGTCAGTCAGTCGAAAATTAACCGTTTCAAAAGTGAGTGATCGTATGTGTTGGCTTACACGTTATACGGTGTACCTCATGGGTCAGTAATGGGTCCATTCCTGTTAATATTTACATTAAAATTAATTGCGTCTTTTACGTTGTAGTAAAAGAGAAAAAAAAAGGTAGTCAGACACCATTTTAAGCTGTCAATTTTAAGGTTTAAAACTGCGTGCTGGGTTTAAATTTCTGACATCGTGAAGTATATGTATCAGCTTACATTTTATACGGTGTTCCTCAGGTGTCAGTACTGTTAATGTTTACATTAAATTAATTGAATCTGTTATGTTAATGCAGTTAAAAAGAAAAACAATGTGACAGTTAGACGACATCTTAAACTTCTCATTTTAAGGTTTAGAATTGCAGAATTTTAATTTTTGAAGTCACTGATCTTTACTTCAAGGCTCCAAAAGATAATCGGAGTTATACGTCGTTAAAATGTTAGTTGTTGGCAACCTTATTCACGTTTTGTTTTAAAAGGGCCACTTCAACGACAACCATTCAAACAACATCATAATCTAGTAAAAAAAAAAATCTTTACTTAGCTAATAAATTGTATTATGCATTAATTCGGCTTTCCTAGCACTTCTGAGAATTTATTTCCAACAAGTGCTTTCTCTAAGGTATTTCTTTAACACGGACCGTCTTACTTAACCCTTTTTCTTGTGATCTGTTATTTAGAACCCTTTTTCTTGTGATTTGTTATTTAAAAGAATTTTAAATTTAGAAGTATTCTTATATATATATTTTTTTAATTGGATGAACAAACGTACACGGAGAATTAATAAAAATGAAAATATGAAAACAGGAAAGAGAATATTCCTCTTATCATAATTTTCTCCTTTTTCGAGCTTTGAAGTGACCTAAAAATGAATACACCTAAATGTGTTAAAATCGGGAGTTTTCCTAAATTTTCCATCCCTGAAACCATAGGCTCCTGCAGCTATCGAAAAGGTGAGAGAACTATCGGACAAAAAGGACAGAGCACTAAAAAAAAGTAAACTGCTACATTTTTAAAGGAAAATGGAAAGAAGGCGGCACTGTTTTTTTCCGTTCCCTGAGTTCAAAGGGCTAAACAAAACCGGTGTATAGAAATTTAAAATGCTAGTAATGACCAGTAAAATTGAGCCTGCAACCCAGGATCAATACTGCCACTCCTCGAATCGGCTTCGTTTTAATGATCTTTTGCCTACGTTTTAATGGTTTATCTTCATAATCTTAACTATCGAAAGGGCCGCCAAAAAAAAAAAAAAAAAAAGGCAGGGACACGTGCGCCCCTGCTTGTGCCCCAATGCGTGGTAGCCCTTGCCTGAAACACATACCATAAATTGCATATTAATAGCCCTGGCAAAGCTACGGCCCACCCCTCTAAAATGCTCTACGGTAATAAATCGTAAAAAAATCAAAATTTTACGATTTATGACCATAAAGCATTTTAGATCGTAATTTTACTGAGTAGAGCTAGAAATTGACGAAAAGCTTCACAAATTCCAGGAAAGCAATCGTTTATCCTCTTAAATAGCGGTTTTTCTGCACCTATATTAACCAGAAGCTTCATACAATAAAGCTTACTAAACAAACTAGCAAACTTATAAACTTAAATTCCTGAACAAATGAGAATAAAGTCATTGCGTTAATGCAAGAAGTACGTGAATGATCGCATAAACGCCGAATTTTTCGCGATGGAGTTATGCCTAAACGTCCTCCTTGTAGAGAAGTAAGATTCGGAAAATTATTAGCTTTGTTATGGCCCAGCTCCTTTTTTATCAAATCAATTTTGACGGCCCATGGACGTTTTATAGACAATTTACCGTTATCTCATGAAAAAGGCCTGCTGTTTTTCAATGATACGTTTGAAACGCAGAAGCACCTTCTTCGTTGTCCTTTATGCTTAAAAACAACATTACGTGAATGATAAAGGTCGAACAAAGTCTATGCAATAAACTTGTATTGGCAAGGTTTACAACTAACTGTCGATGTTCATATTAGTATCTCCGCGTTTAAACACGACTTTTTGCTAAAGATGACTTAGGTGTATGTTATACAAAATAAGCCTTTTTAAAACGCTCGCAGATGCAAAAGAAATAGTCTGTTGCACACAACGCTTAATAAAAATTTAAGAAAAAATTACACATTTCTGTCGTTTAGTGCCATCTATTGAACTTACTCAGGATTAGTAATCGCTCGTTAAGTCAAAATTACAGGACGTTTTCAGAATTTTTCAGGAAATTTTAGTTTTAAAAGAAAAATCGAGAACCCCAAATGAGTAACTAAGAGACAATGAACCAATTAAAAAATATGATTTATATGAAATCTTACCCATATTGCATCAAGCTGTAAGTGACCAGAGTTTGAAAAACCGGCATTGCAATCGCTACCATTAGTTTTTGTTTAACACATACGCACGATGTGTTACAATTTTTTTTTTACGTTCGTGTTTCAACATAAATAACACGCTGATCACTTGAAATCAACTTAGCAGCTCTCACCCACAGACATTTATAGAAAGACTGATTCGCTCTTGTTTGGGCTCGTCAGTAGAGACAGGGCTCTACTACAGTTCCGGCCGGATGTTGGATGAAAAATAGCATTGGGATTGGGTTGCACAATATGGTCGCCGAAAGAACCGCCGATGCGATTGATTTGTCTTGTTGCCACTTTCTGTCAACCGAGGGCGACACCTTCAGTACAAAACAATGCTGCCACTCTTCCTTGAAATACTTTCTGGATAAACGAACATGTCTCTGTTTACGAAAGAGTTATGTGCAGTCGGGAAATATGAAAGCTTTGTGACAAAAGGCTATACGAAAATTTATTTATTTGTACGTGTAAGCTATTTTCCAGGATATTGGTGAGAGCAAGGCACCGTGTTGGAGGTAATCTAACAAGCATAAAACCCAGACTGGTTTCAGCGGGGCGTTGGACGAACGTCTAACTGGAAAATCGTCTAATGGGATAATTGTCTAAAATCTGCCTCAATAAAAAATCTGGAAAAGCATCTAAACGGAATGTCGTATAATGGATAATATGTATAATGGATAAACGTCTAACTGGATTAACGTCTAACTGCGGTTTCTGATGTTATATGTATAGCCGCAGCGAGCGCGGCAGCACGAGCGAGGCAGGGATATTAGACGATTTTCCATTATACGAATTTCCAGTTAGACGCTTTTCCATTATACGAATTTCCTGTTAGATGATATTCCGTTATACTGTTTTCGGTTATACGTTCTTCCAATTATGCGATTTTCCAGTTAGACGATTATCCCTCGCCCCGTTTCAGCCAGCTGAAAAGCAGAAACTGCTGCTTGTTTGGGGCTCCATTCTACTGAGTGTTAGGAACCCAAATTTAGGCCTATTAATAGCAGTTGATTACTTGAAATTAAATGATTTCAAGTGATCAACATCCATTAATAGGCCTAAATTTGGGCTACTGAATGTTAGGCACTTAAAATTAGGCCTATTAACAGCAGTTGATCACTTGCAAGCAAGCAATATTTTCTGCTTTTTAGGTTGCTGAGACCGGTTGTGTGCTTGTAAATTGTAAGAACCGCTGATGCGACTGATTTGTCTTGTTGTCGCTTGTTTTGCGGTGTCCGAAACGAAAAACAGAAACACGATTGTCTTTTACGGGAATTTCCGAAACACTCCAGGACTTCAGACATTTTCAAGTTTCTCAAGCAATGTTCCAAACCTGGAATTTAATTTTTAATTTCCAGGATATTTCCAGATTTTTCAAGGACCCGTACGAAACGTGTCCGTCACTTGCTATTTGCACCAGGTGACAATTTTAATAAGTCTTTCATTTCCAGACTTATTTATTTTGGGGTCCGAACGTTTTTCATTTAATGGAAAACAATTAAAATGTTCATGTACAAATTTACTCTTGGAAATTTTGATATTTAGTGTCATGTAGTGGCAATAAATTCTAACAAAAGTAAAAAAAAAATGTTAAATTCTTCTAAAGAAATTCGTAATCGCTGAATGCAACGGTTTTCAGTTTACTCGTTTTTTTTTATTAAATATATGTATGCAAATATAAATCGGCTAAAATGCCTTTTAATGTACCTTTAAAACTTATAGAATTCCGTGCAAGTCTCCCCCGCCTCCAAAAAAAAAAAAATGCGTAGTTCTTAAGCGAAAATAAAATCTAAATTCGTCACTTGTCACGGTCTTTCGAGTCTTTTCTTTTCCTTTTTTTTTTTTCAATGTTGGATGGGAATCCCTGTGCTTTTAAAGGCGAGGGCTCACAGTCTGGAAATCAATACGACAGGGATGAAGTAAAAAAAAAAACTGGCAGAAAAGAGACGAAGTTAAGACAAAAAAAAAAAAACAATAAAACCCAACAACGTATAATTAACCAAGAGGAGAGTCTCTTGCACCTTGAGCAGTGTCACGGATCATTAGTACCTGGAGAAGGCTTTCGGGTTTGCTGAAAAGGCTCTTCAAACCCCCCCGCCCAGGAACTCACCCCTCCCCCAACCCCCCTCCCCCCCCCCCCCCCCACAAGTGCAGGCACGTATACAGGCACACAAAAGAAAAAATATATATAATAAAACGCACACGTACACAGTCTCTCTTACTCCCTCGCCTTCTTTCTCAGCCACACACACACAAACATTGCTACAGTGATTAAAGCTGAAGGACTTTTCTCCATATCGCTTAAGGCATTCATAAGGTGTGCATGCTCCACCAGTTTTGACGTCACTAAACGTCAGAGCAGATAGTAGGGAATTCTCGTAAACCCGACGAAAATCGTTGCTTGTTTTTGTTCTGTTCTGGCCAGATGGCAGGTTAGCGTTATCGCTATCGCGCACGCAGAGAGAAAGAGAATGGAGAAAACTCTCAGAAGAACGAGCCTTCCTAGTTCGCCGTTTTGAAACTTACTTCTATTTAAGGCTGTATTTTCGCTCGAGTTAACCTTAGTTGATTGGGCTTTGATATAAGCCTTTTTTTTTTTAGAGTTTTTAAAGATGAATTCTACGAATGAATGCCAACTTTCAAAATTGGGATTCGTTTTTGAAGTCAACCATCTTGGAGTTAAAAGGGGAATAAAAAGAAAACATTCGAATAAACGTCTTTTTCAACTGCAAAAGTTTATTGCAGAACAGAGAAGGACAAGAGTTAGAGATCTACTACCGGAATAAATCTTCTAATTGCCAACTGGAATTCTCCTTTGACATCAACCATGTCTTGTGCTATCAAGAAAATTAATGAATCTGCCAATTTCCATCTGGAAATCGTGTTTGATAGCAACCATGTCTCACTGTTAAAGGTCAAGTAATCGAAGAAATCTGTCAATTTCCAAAAGGCATTCGTCTTTGATATCAACCATATCTCCCTATTAAAGGTTAAGTAAACGGATGAATCTGCCAATTTCAATCTGCTATTCGTCTTTGATATCAACCACATCTGATGGTAAGAGTAAAGTATACGAATTAATCTGTCAGTTTCCATTATTCATCTTGATAGCAACCATTATTAATAGCCAAGGGCACTAATGAATCTATAAATTTCCAAATGGTATTTGTCTTAGACATCAACCGTATCTTGCAATCTAAAGGTCACGAAAATGGTCTCATAACAGAAATGAAGCAACCGCAACGACCCCCGGAAGGGGAACAATGAAAACGTGCGAGTGTGTCAATTCTTTGGCTTGAAGTTGAAACTGGGACGTTGTTGCCCTGAAAAAAGGTTAAAATTGGCACATTGTTGCCTCGACTAACAATTTGCGCTGCGTGGTCATCGCAAAGGCATGTCTTAAATGACGTCATGTACGAAAGACAGTTATTTTTCGCACGCTACTGGGAGTGGGGAGGGGCCTGAGCAGGGAATGCCCGTTGGTGGGGCAGTGCCTATGTTACAGCCACTATTTGATTACGATATTGTTTTGCGGAGGGAGAGGATTTATGGAAATGGGGAGTTTTACACAACGAAATATTGACTGTTGCAGTGAACGATCATGCAGCACCGAGCAAATACTGGGAAACAACCACGGGTCAAACAAATCCCCGGGCGAAGCTGGGTACGATGCTAGTTGCATATAAACCTCTTTCTCGCAGTAACTTAACTGTGAAATCCGGCAAAGCTCCCATTGAAAGTTGGCATGACTGTGAGCTCTAACCAAATTCTTTCCCAGTGTTGGCTTTGCCGTTGGGTCTATAAAATCATCTTCAAAATAGATGGCACAATTCAGCACGCTATAAAAGCTCCTGCCAGAGCGCAATACTGCGATTTATAAAGCTCCTACCGGGACTTCAAAGCTCCTAATGCACATAGTGAAAGTTGGCTTCACTATGAGTTATGTTAAATTGGCTTCTGAAAGTTGGCTTAGTTGAGATCTATACTAATAGTTTGGCTTCAGTGCTAAATTTCTTACAGCTCCTGATAAAAGTTACCCTTATTATCAACTATTTAAATCGTCTGCTGTAAGCTGTGTTTCCTGTCAGTCCCTTCTCGAAGGTTGGATGTCTACAAAACCGACCTCTGAAGAGAATCATCACTGTGAGATCTATAAATTGCTCGTGCTGAAAATCGGCTTCACTGTTAACTTTATTAAACGTCTTGCTGAAAGTTGGCTTCACCGTGAGGTTCGCTAAATCGGCTTCCCAAAGTTGGCTTAACTGTGAGCTTTACTAAAGCTCCTGCTGACACCTGGCTTCTCTGTTAGATTTATTGAAGCTCCTGCTGAAATTTAGCATCACTGAGATATATTCAAGTTCATGCAGAAAGTTGGCTTCAATGCATTCTGTATTTAAATATCCTACTGCAAGCTGGCTTCACTGTTAGCTTTATTAAAGCTCCTGCTAAAAGACGGCTTCACTGTGAGAAATACATATTAAGATCACGTAGAAAGTTGATTTCATTGCTAACTATATGAAGTGCTAGCTGCTGTAAAGCCCGTCGTGAAGGCGCGTGAATCTAAAAGTAAAGCTATCCCATTATAGTGAAATGTGCAATTTAGATAATGCAGGTTCTTACCTGTAGGAAGAATTTGGGAGGGCGGATGTACGAACGTGTATTTTCGTTGTCAACCATTTCATTTCCCGATGTGTCTAATAAACACTGATTTTCGTTTGATTTGCTCGATCAATCACCGCATCCTCTGATTCATTTCACCAATACGATTTTTGCTAGTCTGCTCGCGATAGGTCCTCCCTACGTTTTTGCCATGTCTGTACTGAATCGTACTGCGCATTTTTTCTTGTCTTTATAAGTCCTGTTTGCATCTATACTAATATTTGTCCTGAGGGTAGCGTCAATATAAACAATGAAGCTGGACTTGTTTTGCTGTCGTTTGTTACAGATTGTTACGCTCGTCCGTTTTCATTGATCGCAGTCCTAGTAGTCGATGCAGCATTGATTCCACCGGAATATATATATATTTATTTTAATCTTCCTTCTCGCTCAACGCCGATTACGTTACTTCATGAAACCAAATACAATGCAACAGGGAAAAGACATTGTTGTTTGTAGCATAGTTACAGCATTGTTTCCTCCGATATATTTATACACTTTCGGGCACATGACCGGAAGTGGTTAAATAATCGCTAAAACCCTTTGAACCCATTTACCTATACACGTCCTTTTATATTCTTCGGAATCGAGCCATATCTAATTACGATTTCACTGGAAGATGGCTTCACTGCTAGCTCTCTTAAAGCTCTTACTGAAAGATGGTTTCATTTTTAGCTTAACTAAATGTCCTGCAGAGTTGACTTCACTGTCGACTTTATTAAACTAGTGGCAATAGTTGAGTTCAAAGTTAACTTCAATTAGATTAATTATTTGATTAGATGACGAGCTTCGTAAAAGGCTAATCATTAGCTCTAATAAGCTCAACGTTAATTAGCTTCTGCCTGCAAATAACCAACAAAAATAATTTTTGATTCAATGAACGGTCCGCCGAAAGTTGGTTTCACACTTAGCTTCAGTTAATATCGTGCTAAAGATTAAAGAATGGCTTAAGTTTAGGTGAAATCATGTTTGTATAATAGCCTCAAAGGAAGCCACCATGACGTGATAAATTAGGCGATATTTCAAAAACATTCTTCCAACCCATTCCTTATGTCACCGTTCAAGACCTTTAGGACACCACACAAAGTAAAATGGATAAAAATAGAATTCAAAAAGTAATTTCAAATGAATAAAAGATACACACAAGCACCAGGAAGCCACAGGCCACGTGCCTTCAGATGAAAGACCCACGTCTGTTTTTTTTTGTTGTGTGTGGAATAATCACCGAATTATCACATTACTACAATTGCACGTTATTTCTGAAATAACGTTGAAGGTATATATTATGAGGAAGTGGGCCAAGTAACGCCACACTGAGAAAAAGGATGTGACTATGCTATGATGTAGTGCTGCCTGAGACTTGTGCATGACCGTGCAATCTAGCAAACTAAGAACCATGACCGGTGCAAAACAGAGTGGGCGGTGCGCCGAAGATAGAATACATCATCATGATCATCATAACATATTTTCATCATTATGGCCCCTTGACCCATGCAAAACAAAAAAAGTACTAAAATCGTAGAGGTACAGGTATGCGTAGAAATAGGACGTGAAATAGGATTCTTCTGTCAGAACGGTGGCTAGCGATAACTTTCAGTACAAAAAGGATTTTGTTCTCCTCAATATTAATAGTGCTTATGGTGTAGGGCTATGTAGGTCTAACACTCAAAATCTACCAAAAAAAGGAATAGTTAAGATGATGAGTCGGGAAGTATTTCGTTAATTTTTTTTGCCAGTCCCTATTTCGCTTTTCTGATATACCCCTCTAGGGGTGAATTACTTCCCAATAAAAGGATGGGATCATGTGTGTTGGGGGAGGAGGGGAGGGTGAATACTCTTGTATAACACCTATTAATTAAACGTACAGAATTGACACATTTGTAACTCTACAAAATTCATCAAAATTGATAAAACTTAGCAGAAACTAAGACACTTGTATTAATTACCACTGACATTTCACCGTTGGGCATTCCCACCACCTAGAATAATTACGATAATAGCAGCCCATTTCGCATAATGCGTTTAAAGCATTAGTAATAATAACCCTAACGTGACAAATATTCTACACTTAACGTTAAAGACGGGTTGCCACCAAATTAAAATCTGCAGCTGCCCTACCAAGTTCTCTCTCTCAGCAAACAAAGGAAGGTATAAAGCAATACCTTTAAACACAACAAACAAGCCACGTGCCGCCTTAATTATTAAGTAAAAATGTGGGACGTCCTCGTGCACCTGGGAGCACCTGTAAAGATTAACGATATTTCTGCCACTCGATGGCACCAGGGTATTTTCTTTATGTTCTACCGTGGCGCCATCTAGTAGCAGTAATATTGTAAACCTTTACAGCTTGCTCCCAGGTGCACGAGGTCGTACTACATTTTTACTCAATAATTCAAAAAGCACGTGGCTTCTTTCTTGTGTTAAACGATATTTATTTGTGCATTCCTTTGCTTGGTGCGAGCAAGCGCTAGAAAGGCGCTAGATACTCCAAAGTTTCCTTAGATGGCACCCCCCTTTTAATGCTGCACCTCCTTTTTAGCAGTGAATGTTTCTTTTTTCTTTAAAAGGGCTACTTGCTTCCCTTGTCTTAATGGCATTAAGTTAATGCTAGTAATTATTCATTACTCAACCCTTGCCGCTCGATATCAACAAACAGTAATGATTTAAACCCCAAAGGAATTTATTTTCAAATTGCTGAAATTGGCAGTTGGATGCTTGTAACGGTCATAACAGACGCGCTATGAGTGAGTGGCCTTCTTACACCACAACATCCAAACGTATAATAATGTAACACGAACTACCACTCGACTGATAATTAGGTGTCTCTTGTTTCGTCAGATGTTGCGTAATGTAGTATGTTTAGACTTGACGGCGACACATTAGCGTGTATTTAGATAATAACAGCGAGGAATTTACAAGTGATTTACTGCATGAAATTGGCTGCTGTTACCATATTAAGAAACTGGTATAACTTTTACAAAATCAATAATTAATATTTAATTAATAACGTTAGTAACCCATCAGCTAACAACTACAAATTTTAGCGTCACACGCAGATTATGACTGTCATACAGCTCTAAATATTATTTACGAGTTATGCTGCAAACTACTAAGCTTTCCATTAATGGGGTTAAGAAATAAGGTTTTAAAATTCTACACACACATGCAGAAATTCGTTCGTAATAATTGGAACGTGGTCGGAAGAGTGGAAGTTGTTTACGAAAGTGTGATTTTAATCCCGTTAAATCGCCTGTTATTTTAGAAGTTAAAAAAATATAGAGTCAGAAAATCGGTTAGTAAAGAATGAGGTCTACGTTGAAGCCATGCAGTGCGGTGCAACATTTTACCACCACCATCGGAGTAAAAGCGCCTCAGCAATCGAAAGCGAAACAAACACAAAGATTTTGGACGGACGTCACTTGGCACCACTTACACGGAGCGCTAAAATCCCTTAAGGCTTTGTATAGATGATACGTCTGCCGCATAACTGAAAAAAGAATCAGAAACAATATTTAAAGCATTCATATAATAAAATCAATTTAACACACATTTTTTCATGTACGGAAAAGTCAATTACGCCTGGAAGTCATCAAGAGTTTCAGTAGGAACGACCAACGTCGGAAACTTTGGTTACCCTATTCTAGCGAACTAGGGATTACAGTGCTCAATTCGATTCACCTTTTAAACTACAAACAGTACCATGCAAAAGTCGAAATTTTTATCCTTCCCCCAACCCAACAGAAATGTACTGATGAGAAATGAACCGAACTCGTAAGGATCTACAAAAAATCTTATATTCCCAAAAATGATAGCTCAGTGCGTATATGAGTTGGAATGGACTGTACATCTAGGTATCGTAAGAAATCGGGCGATGAGTTGAATTGGTCATGGAATTCCAGATTATATATTTCGGCATCTGATAATAAGTACCATCGGAAGCGTACACGTAAACAAATGCGTGCACGTCTTTAGAACGTGGGAGAGTCGATGCAGCAACTTTTGTTTTATGCTCTATACCTTATCACAAGGTCATCTGGAAGAGAAACTGTGGGTTTCGATTCTCGGCTCCAGGCTAGTTAATTCAACATCGCCAAAATCTTATTTTACCAAGGCTCTGCTAAAAGGTGTCAATTTTCCGGCACGAGCGTGAACGGGCAAGAGTCAGGAGGAAAGAAACACGATTTCTATCCCACTCGGCTTGGCTTGAAAAACCGATCTCCTTCCCAGCATCAAGATCGTTCAACGCTGCTCCACGCGGAGTTGCTATGCCTGGACCAATCACAGCATGAGTGGTATTTCTCGTACCTATCTATAAGATTAAAACATAAACAGCCTTGTTTTAACGTGGGTTATCACAGAAATAGTTACGACCAGTCGTTCCATAATTGACCGCACGGGCCACGCTCCAGAATGAGAGATGGAACCAGCGGTAATATTATCATGGACACTCCGTCGATAACTCTGGGCTCTCCTTTATACCACTCCTGGTACCAGTGCTGTTCACCACCGTACGTATGGCCTGCTTTCACTGACCCAATGTAGCTCTAGGATGCACCTGACGCTCGAGTTGAAGCCGTGGGCGAGTTTTTATTTTTAACACATTGTTCACAATAAATGAAGCGAATCGCGTGTCAGTCTCAGTTTATAAAATCGGTTAAGCCCCGGGTTTCTGACTATGTCCAGAGCATGAACACTGTCAATGTCAAAAAAATTTTAAAAATGTTGGTTACTCGGTTGTGTCTCGGCATCCTCTTCAGTTTCTGAGAAATCTCTCAGATTACTGTTTGTTTTTTGGACGATTCCCCCTCCCCCTCCACCCCCTCTCTTTTTCCAAGCGAAGAGCTCGAGGCATTGAGGCAGACGTTGCAAGTAGACAAACAAGCACACTCGTTGCAGGGATAAAACACAAACTAAAATCGTCATTAACTGCGTTTTGTAACTTCGTCGTAACGAGGTGACTCAAATTCGCACCAGCACGAATCAATACTCTAGCTCATTTGTCCTAGTAGGCTCGGTTACATGCAGCAATCAGTATAAAGTCACTTGGCTGAGGGAGAGAGCACTCAGTCTTGTTAGGACCCAGTCAGATTTTTATTAGTAACCAGAAAACACACCCTGACAAAGATCCTGCCAGACCTGTTGATCAAGGAAGTCTATCACATTACCCTCATCAACAGAAGTGACAGGTAAGGAGGAAACTTTTTCTCGCTTCAGCGAGATTTCTGATAAGGTTCGAAATGAGCCAGTTTATCAAAACAAGCATCTGTTGCTAGACAGCTAGCTAGACAGTAACATAAAACAACGTTATTGACATATCTTTTCCTCTATGATTGATGGGCACTCATCCTTTAAATGTTGGTTTTTTTAATCTCTGACCCTTCCCCTTACATTTTCCACAGTTTGAAACATTTCTGTCGCATTGGGATTTATCCTCAACATGCCAAAATATGCTTTCAGTTGCTTACAGTTAACAGACACATGTCTGCTAGTGAGCCGCCTTTTTATCATTAAAATCAATTTTTAACAATCGGATGTCTTCAATGGGATGATCTACTGTTACTTGGCGGTATCTAGATAAGAAGTAAAATAGCCAACTCAGTTTTTAGTTTTGCCAACTGTGTACGATTTCGCGAAGTTAATTGTTATCACGACTTGAAACTCTGTGGGAATATAGTTTTGTGCATTTTTGTTTTTTATTTTCTACATTATCTGTGAAACTTTTAAGTCACGGTGGTGACATCGCAAACAAAACGGCCAAGCCAATTTTCAATTTCGCCAACTATGCAAATTTTCGCGGCGCTTCTTTGCCCACTAGTTACGGCCAAGCTATGAGTTCACATACCCTTACTAGTATGAGGAGAGATGCAGGGAAGCAACCTGAAATGACCAGGGGCTGCGTTTCTGTTACTCCCACGCTACACAGACTGATGGAAAAAAAATGTACTTTAAACTTTACTTTCAAACTGACTGAATGATGACGATAATAATTAGCCTGTACTCATTGGAAACGGGAATTTGCAGTGAAAATTTATCCGAGTTTGCCAACTCGACGACTCGAATTTGCCAACTGTATGCGTTTCTTGGATGGTTGGGTGGGAAAAGCTCCCCCAACCATCCAAGAAACGCATTCAGTTGGCAAATTCGAGTTATAAACGGGACAGAAAGCCAACTGGGCTCGATAAGTGGTAAATAAATACGGACGCAAGCCTATTTACGCTGCCTTTTGGACTTAAATGTCAGACTACCTGAGTGGGGAATCGAACCCATGACCTTTGAAACCAAAGGCCGGAGTCCTACCTGTTCCTTGGTGTGTGATACGCAGACAAGCATCCCATCAGTGCAGATTGGAAAGTGTATGATTATATGTAGATGTTTGCGTGTTAACTGCTTCATATGGACGTTTCCTTTTGGCCATGTCAGCGTGGCTGAGTGGTAGGACTCCGGCCTTTGGTTTCAAAGGTCGTGGGTTCGATTCTCCACTCAGGCAGTCTGACATTTAAGTCCAAAAGGCAACGTAAATAGGCTTGTAATCCGTATTTATTTGGCAAATTCGAGTCGTCGAGTTGGCAAACTCGGAAAAGTTTTCACTGCAAATTCCCGTTTCCATGAGTACTGGCTAATTATTATCGTCATCATTCAACATGCTACAATTGAAATAATCTAAACGAATTTGTGCTATCTGTCTCCAGGTGTCTGTTCATGTCTGAAATCTGTTCATGGTTTAGGTGAGATACCCATTAAGTGCAACGAAGTTATAAAGATCACAACCCTGTTTCGACTTTCACACCTAAGTCGTTTTCAAGTAAAAAAAAAATTAGCACAATCAATATAATCTTAGCCACAACAATTCATGCAATTCAAAAGAAACCATATGTTACTGTCTTACAGCCCTGGTGATACAAGACTTCACTACGTTAGACATTACGTACGTCAGTAAGACAGTAACACGTGCTTTCTTTTGAATTGCCTAAACTGTTACGATCGTGTTCACCATGATTACTCAGTTGTTTTTAAAAACTGAAAACCACTTGAATCAGTAAATCGAAACGTTGTGAATTTTACAACTTTTGCTGTTTATAGCTATCTCTTTTCAATTATTACTGAAAAAGCCTTTACTGTTTTATTAAATTTTGTAATTAATTTGTTAATTTGTAACTTTGTCACACACATACGTGTGATTGGATAGGGAAGAACTGAAAATCGCTGTCACGCCACCAAAAGTAAAAGAAAAAAAAATAATAATAGTAATAAAAAGACATTTAAAAAAATCAATAATGTATAGAGGCAATCAAAAGTACTTAACATGCCTGGTCAAATAATCTCTCTGCGCTACCAGGCCACGCCTGAAAGCACCGACATTTGGTGCCAGAACCACGTCTGACGGCAAACCATTCCACACATTCGCCACTCTAGAGAAAAAGAACTTTCTAAAGTTCAGCGTGGCCTTAGGTTGTATCAGTTTGAGGCGATGTCCCCTGGTTACACTGTCAATACTTATTTCAAAGAAGTGACCATAATTTATGTCGCCTTGGTGATGTAGGAGGGAGTGCACGAGCAACAGGTCACATTTTAGTCGTCGTAGCTCCAGCGAATCAGCCCCTAGGGCACGCAGTCGTTCGGAGTAACGTAAGTTTGAGAGCCCCCGCAATCGCTTTGTGAATGCGCGCTGCATGGATTCGACATTGTCGATGTCCCCCACAAGGTGTGGGGACCAGACCGGGGATGCATTTTCCAATATCGACCTGACAAAGACACAAAATGCCCAAAACAGGGTTCTGCGAAGTCTGTTCACACTGATAAGTAAACAAACACCCATCGTAGCATCCGCGAGTTCAGTGAAGACGAAAAAAAATCGCTTGTATTAATATAGCTGTAAACCGAACCCATGAATTTTGATTACATCACGATGACGACACGTGAAAACGCATAATTACGGGTGATTTTTTTTGTCTCGATGGCCGCACACTGATCTTCACTTTAGTTTTCGGATACTACGACGGGTGTGCATTTATTTATCTTTTGAGTGTAGTTCAATTTATATTGTTTGCTCTTTAGTTCATGTTGTTTGCTTGTGGAGTTATTATTTGCCGTTGTGTCAGATTTCCAGTCTGGCAAACAACTTACCGCATACAAGTCTAACGTGAAAGTGCGAACATAGATTGAGACTCGAACGGGGCGGGCAATTGCTAAAGGACATATGGCATGTGTGCCAGCGTGGTTTATTGTGGAATCTGATAAAACGACTGAATTTTAGAAAAATTTGCTGGCCTAAAAGAAATCGATTGCATGGGATTTGACAATTTGTTCCGTAAAACAAAAGAAGAAAATAAACCTGCAACCAAGGACTATTAGAACCTTAGCAGCTGCTGGCAATCTCGTAATCACGTGTATTGTGTTACTCTCGTCCAGGAAGTTTATTTACTAACGTGGAATTCTAACGATCCATTAAGCAGCAGGTTGCATCGTAAACTGGCTCTTCATAAAATCCCGTTTCGTAACAATGTGCTCGTAAAGAGTTCAAAATCTGGTTTACGATGTGACCACAATAAACTCGCTATTACGGTCACAATTGGGAGCAACGGTTGGGAGAGAGGTGACTGCATGGTGACAGTACACAGTGTATCAGTTTAACGAATAATAAACACATGCGTAATCTAATCAGGCTCGAGACTTGATTGCAATGCTGTTGTGCATCGAACGGATTAAGTATTGAGGGTAACGTTAATCAAAGTTATACAGTTACTTCCGTGTGATGCAATGGCGTAGTACATGCTTTAAAACCAATCTGCATAGTGCGTGAAGTTGCGCTGCAATATTTCATAATGATTATGTTTTGGTTAGGGAACTGTAATCCTGCAAATGCAAGGGTTGCACCTTGGATTAATCTCTAATGAACATTACGGAAATTTCTAATCTGTCCCAAGATGGTGCTAATTACACAGCTATTGATTGCTGTGGTTAAGTGTTTCAAAAAATACACAGGCATTTTACAAGGCGGGAAACCAAACGGGGGTCATTTAACGTTTCCCGCCCAGCGTCCAGTTGCCGGACTGGCCCGCTCCAGGGCCCTCTGCACGGATACTGAAAGCCCCCACCTCACATATATATAATGAAAAATATAAATGTATAATCCTGAAGGCCCCTCCCTCCCCCATACACATAATGAAAAATAAATTTCCCTTAATTCTAATTGGCTGTTCGAATAAGAACACGAAGTTTACTGAATAAGTTCGAATAGGTTTACTGAATAACGCGAAGAACGTACTGAAGTTGGTAGCTATACAAGAAGCTGCTCTCTGTAGTCTGATCAATGAATGAGACAGCCGTGTCCGTGCGGCGGGCCCACATCCTTTTTCCACTTCCTTCCACAAACAGTTATAGATCTTGTACTACATAAATACGGATGCAAACCTACTTACGTTGCCTTTTGGACTTAAATGTCAGACTGCCTGAGCGGGGAATCGAACCATGGCCATGTCAGTATGGCTGAGCGGTTAGGACTCTGGCCTTTGATTTGAAAGGTCGTGGGTTCGATTCCCCGCTCAGGCAGTCTGACATTTAAGTCCAAAAGGCAACGTAAGTGTAGGTTTGCATCCGTATTTATGTAACACTTATCGAGCCCAATTGGCTTTCTGTCCCGTTTATATAGATCTTGTACCTCGGCTAGAAGCCCCTGTGGGGCCCCTCAGACTCATGGCAATAGCCGAGTAACCGATCCGGCCAATCCGATACTTGTAGTGTCTACCATAGTGGAAGGCTACAGACAGAACAAAAACTTAGTCCCAACCAGCAACGCGAAATTTGTGAGGGTCGCCGGAGGTCCTGAGTAAGGGAAGCAAACACAGCCCAACGAGAACCCCCCCCCCCACCTCCTCCACTAGAAACCAAGTGTCCTAAACGCATTACTGACCTATGTGCACAAAACTACGTCCAGTTTAGCGTCCAGTTCGTTAATAGTCTAAGGAAATCGGTTTATATACCAATATGTATTTCTTCTCGGATGTGAGTTTTTTTTTTCTCAAAGATGTTGGAAAGTTTGTTTCGTAAAGAACAACTTCGGCGACTTTATATGAACGCTTAAATGCTAGGCCCTATTTTAAGCTCGACAGCGACCAACAGAACGTATGAGAGCCGTTGCAGAGATGCTGTTTATTTTAATAATTTTAGCACGTTTTTCCCATTATTCATCTTGGTCGATTTTCCTGTCAGTAGCCAGCGCTGACTCGTCTGCCATTCTAGTTCTTTCCACCTATACTGCAGAGATTTTTCCACTCAAAACTACTAATTATATTTAGTTTTTTCCTTGTGATGTCGAAGGTTTACTCTGGAACAACATGATAGAAAGAAACAACTGGGACCCTTCACAAAATTTAGAAGATTAATTAATGGAAGTAGAACAATTGGTAATAAAATTAAACTATATGCTAAAATGTGAAAACGTGATTAAATTGCTAAAGACCGTCTCTGCAACGAATCTGAATCTAATCCGTTGGCTGGCTATACACGGATCAGTGTCCAACTAGTATCCAGAGCCAAAATCGCCTAAATTACTAAGGTAGGCCTGCAGATGACATTAAGTCGAGCTGGACACGTGGAATAATACTTCCTTTTTTTTTTTTTTTAAATAGTAGCCATTTAAAAACTGGCCGCCGTGTGGCCGCCATATGGCAGCCGTCAGTATTAATAATCATAATACACCTCCTACGGGACCAATTTTCATTTTCAAAATTAAAGGTATTGAAACTTACAATATTTCACTTACTATTAAAAATGTAAGCTAATTGTAACGATTTTTCTGTAAAAGGAATACATGGGTTGAAAATGTGATGTAAAATTGGAAGCAGCCGTGGATTAACGTGAACTGTCTCTTTCTAACGTGGTTACCTAGTTGCAACCGGTCTTCTGTAAACTTCCACTTCATATACTTCTGGATTTTTAAAATTCATTTTCACTAATTTTTGGACGCTGAATCCAACGGCGAAAACAGTTTGTCTCTATGTGGTACCGTTCAACAGATGATGGACTCACTTTATCGTCACTTCCGACCACTCCTTCTGTGCGCTTCCGCTTTATATCCGTTTTTTCCCCTTCATTTTAACTAATTTTTGGACGCTGAATCTAATGGTGAAAACAGTTTTCACCGAGGGGTTCCACAAAGATAAAAAAGTGTACGAGATTTGTAAATCTGTAAATCTTCCAACGGATTTAAGGAGATTTACGGATTTTCTGGGATTTAAAGATTTACATGAAGATTTGCAGATTTACTGGGATTTAAAGATTTAAGTAAGATTTAATGATTTACATGAGAATTTTTCAAGATTTACACGGATTTAGAGAAGATTTAAAGATTTACACAAAATTTTGGAGATTTAACAGATTTACAGATTTAAAGATTTACATGAAGGTTTGCATATATACTGGGATTTACAGATTTACTAAAGATTTAAGTAAGATTTAATGATTTACATGAGAATTTTTCAAGATTTACACGGATTTAGAGAAGATTTGAAGATTTACACAAAATTTTGGAGATTTACAAAGATTTAAGTAAGATTTAAATGATTTACGCCAGATTTACGTGATTTACACGATTTGTACAAGATTTAAGGATTTGAATGATTTACACAAGATTTACAGATTTACAAGATTTACAACGGATTTATAAATCCTAAATCTTGGGTGTACGAGATTTATAGCTTTGTCGAACCCCTCGGTTTTCACTATCTGGCACGGCTTCATAGGTGATGGGCTCACTTGGCCACTTCCGGTCACTTGTGGGCCACTTCCGATTCATACTTCCGGTTTTGTTTTTATTCTTTTTAACTAATTTTTTTGCCTGCTGAATCTAATGTTGAAAACCGTTTGTCTCCATCTGATAACCGTTCCGGAGTTGAAAAAGGCGACGGACGGACGGACAAAGTCGTTGCAATGGTCTTCTCAGCGTTTCGGCTGTACAGAAGACTAAAAGGAGAAAAAAGCTTGTGTTTTTTTTAATTTTTGGATTGATTGTAACTCAAAAACGAGGGAAATTAATAGAAAGGCAGAATAATTTCATCCCTGTAAACAACGTCCCCCACTTTGGAAGGAAAGACTTGGACTAAGGGATGGGTAACGCGTCTATTGCCATTATTTTAATTCTGTTTTGGTACAGTGTGTACATGTTTCGGTGAGCAGGGAAACATTGGCGCTGTTTGTGGACAGGCTTCCAACGAGTGTACGATAATGCTTAAACCAATTCAGCAAAGAGCCTCCAATTGGCGGCCACTTATTCGCCCCGGCGACAATCTTATCAACGCAATTGAGTCCCAGTTGGTCATGCAGGGAAGACGCTCACCCTCCCAAGGGGGAGCTTTCACGCCTTACATTTTACCATTAAAACAAGCCAGAAAATTTCGTTGCGCGTTTGGTTCGGTCCAACAAAATTTAGGGAGGTAAGAGATTTTGTTTAAAAAATGGATGGTAATCGTTTCAATTAAGCAAATTTTGCCCAGATTGGATAGCAGTAGATTCATTACTCGGATGTTATTGTAAATTTTTAATTTCAGAGTGTCCGTGAAACACTAAAAAAAATCGTCCCCAATTTTTTGGACACGTTTTAGTTTACATGGAAAAACAGCTGGAAGGAAAGTAAGAAAAAAGGAACCGGTGATTATTTAACGCCGGGGGGGATGGGGAGGGGGAAGCATGTATTTTTTGGACCCTCTCGAGGCAGTGGGGGAGGGGGATCGTACACTTTTTAGGTCTCGTCAATTTTTAGGGAGGGTCACAATAAATGACCAAACTGAAGTAAAAAGAAATTTTTGGACCTCAAACTGACACTTTCTACTGAAAGTGTCAGT